>BRYA01000641.1:0-46817 GCA_030267965.1 Triparma columacea
ACCCTAACCCTAACCCTAACCCTAACCCTAACCCTAACCCTAACCCTAACCCTCACCCTAACCCCTCACCCTCACCCTAACCCCTCACCCTAACCCCTCACCCTCACCCTAACCCCTCACCCTCACCCTAACCTCTCCCCTAACCCGTGAGAAAGTAACGGTTATCGTATCCAATTTACTTTTCTAAGATGACACGCATATAATTCCCTCTTAAAAGCGATTTTCACATGTTCCCGCACTCACATTGAGCGGCTCGCATAACGGAGGCGTTTGGCGTAATGACAACGTAACCATTCTATCATGTCGACCCTGGGGGAGATTAGAACCTAGCTAGGCGCGTCGAAACATCAATGGTGCGACGTGAACTTGTAAAATCATTATTAAAATAGGAGGTTGCCACATTTTCAAACAACGTCGACATTTGAATTCCTTCGAGGGACTAACTAAACTATGCATTATCTATCGAAAGCAAAAATTCCCCTGAGATTTAGCTGCAACGGCGATAACGATTTATATGTTTTCATTTTTTCCAAAAAAGTGAATAATATGAGGAAATCCGGCCTCAGGCTGCTCTATCAAGATTCTTCAGCGACAAAATTACGCCAACTGATTGTGTGTATTGTGTAGGTACAATCGTATGAAGCCAATCTTGTACCACGTCAAACTTGGTTGCGTCCAATTCGGGGTTTTCAAGGTCCTTCTTTCAACTCGTTGACGAGGGAGGTTATTTGTGAATATCAATATAAATACCCTTTTATTAAGCCGCTTCGACGATACTAGACGACTAATTATAATTTTATCTGCCTATAAACATCTCAAAACAACGCACAAATGTATTTTGGAAAGAATTTACAATGGATTTCACAATTTGGAGAAGGCCAACTTTAGGGCTTTCGCTTCGCATGGTTTTTGCGCTTCACGGGCTTTTAACAGTAGAATTGGTTATTGTAATGATGAAACTAGCTAGATATTGAATATGGATGGATACAAATGTAATGTAGCTTAATATTATCCAACTTGAAAACATCACCTTTTGCCACTTTTGCATCTATCAATTGCCAAATATCCTTTCAATACGTAATTAAAGAAAAAAGCAAAAGGTGCGTTCGATTTCTATTACAACTAAATCGAACATACATAAGCGTCACGACGTATAAATCACATGGGAGGTCAAAATTCTGATGTCCCAAATACTGCCCCAAAGTGCCGCCAGCCTTAGCCTGCTCCCTCCTCTCCCTTCTTCTCACCTACACAATACTCTCCCTACTCACCCCCTTCCCTTACCCTCAATTTCCTACCCCCACATCCAACAAAACTCTTTATAATAACACACTTCTAAACAGTGAAGCCTAAAACAAAGCGATGCAAAGGGCAAATAAACTAATAGTTTCCTACATACAACATTTCTCTAGTTTACCTCCACAGCTATAAAGAACTTCCTTCCCCTTGCCACCATTCCCTTTAACCTTCATACTTGAGTCCAGCCAAAAGCATTGTCATCCCAGAACCACTGCTTTCATTTCCATCCTTGTCGCTTTCCTTTTCCTTGTTTTCTTTGGAGTTAGTTTTCACATCTTCTTCCTTGAATGAAACTTTACTTTGCTTCACCTCTACTGGCTCTGGCATTATGCCATCATTTAAAAGGCCATCAAGAAAGCTAGGCTTCACCTGAAACCCATCAACTGCTGCTGTGGCTGCTCTTTTCAGTGGCTTTGCAGCCACCAATTTGTTCTTGTGAACAGGCTCAATAGTCCTAGGCTTGTCTTCTTTCTCACTCTGCTTCATCAGCAAACCCTTCATACTCTTTGTCTCCATATCAAGCTTCATAAGCTTTTTCTGGAAGAACTTTATCATCTCCTTGAAGGCTGGTCTCTCGGCAGGTTCTCTAACCCAGCACTTTCTCATGATATCAGCAAGATCTTTATCCTCTGCCTCCACCAACTTCAGATCAGGTCTCCATCCGTTCCCTACCCTGTTCATCACAACCATTGGTCCCCACCCCTTCCTGAAGGCCTTTTTGATTTCTCCATCATAAAAGATTTCTAACAGCAGCATTCCATAGGAGTAAACATCTACCTCTTTTGAGTACATCCTATCAACATCATCAGAACTGAACACTTCTGGGGCCATGAAATAGGGTGTCCCAACAGTTGTCATTGTTTTCTCATCATCCCCTTCGCTCCCTAAATGCCTGCTCTCTCCAAAATCAGTAATCTTTGCGGTGAGATCATTGCTGATCAACACATTTGCACTCTTCAGGTCTCTGTGTACAATTGGAGGGTGCTTCCCATGAAGGAAAGCACATCCCTTGCAGATTTCAAGCGCCCAGGCCATCTTGAGTCCCACTCCCTTAACTAAAAGCAAAGATAGAGCTGCATCTCCTTGTGTGGTTGATGCTGAAAGCAAATCCCTAGCCTCATGTACAGCTTTTGTGTCACTCCAACTTGCCAGTCCATGCTTCTTGTACTTCTTTTGAAAGTCATCTAGACCTCCATTCTTACACAGCTCAAACATGATGCCGTGGTCTTCTAGCTCCCACACAACACCAAGGCATTGAGCAATGTTGGGATGCCTCAGAGTTCCAATGAGCTTTAGCTCAAGGAAGAATCTCTCCAGAGTTTCTTGTGTAAGTGCTGAAGGTAGGATCTCCTTGTAAGCACATTTTGTCCCGTGGTAGTCTGCCAAGAGCACATTTCCAAACGCACCCTTGCCAAGAGAAACCATGTTTCCCTTCTTGTCTCTCTCAAACTCCAGCTCAAAGCTGTCAACCAGCAGAGAAGGCTCAATGTTATTTCTTGACATTTTACTAGCTGCGTCTCCACTGCTAATCTTGAAGGATTCAATCTCCTTGCTCTTGTCAAAGTCCTTTCTAAGATCTGAGACCTGAGACAGAAAGTTCGAAGCAAACATGTTGACAAATGAGGTTGGGACATGGCCCTTTGGGTGGAAGTGTGGGGGGGTTGGGGATTGGGATTAGTAAGTGTGGAATACATTGTTGCTGTGACCTTCCCACATAAATCTTTCTGCACTCTCCCCCCCACATTCGAAATTCTGTCCACTCCTCACCTTCATGTCAATCTTTGAAGTAAATGTAAGTTTTGTCTGAGGCACATCTCCTATTGCGTCTGTTGGCTCATATATATAGCTTGTCTGTGCTTCAATCAAGACATTACCTTTCTCGACAGGGTACTTCTTCTTCATGGCCTCAGAATCCAAAGTGCTGATTATCATACTGCCATCTTCCTGCCTCTTCCAAGTCACTATATTCCTCGAATCTCGAGCAGCCATCCCAGGGATTCCCATATTTCTTGAAGTGATGAAGTATAGGGTGTGGGGGTTGATATGCTCAACCTTCAAGTGAGTTATTCCAATACTTTCAGCAATCCGCTTCGTTGTCATACTATCAAGATGAACTATAGCCCAGGCTGCACCTTCCTCGGCAGTCGTGTCTAGAGTGGTTGAAGCAACAAGTGTTGCCACAACCTCTCCTTCTAAGTAGAACATCTTCATGTCAACTCTTTCGTCAGGGCTCTTTAAGTTCTTTGCCTTGGATTCAATTTCCTTGCACCTCAAATGCAATTCAATACCCTTTTTGATTTGTTTCTCCTCTTCAGGTGTATAAGTTTGAACTTGGTTCTTCATTTCGTTTGCCTTCTTTGCAATTGTTATCTTATCATATTGACTGTCACTCAGGACACCTTCTGATGGAACAACAACTGCAAGCTTACTGATTGCACTTGAATTCCCCTCTTTTGAAACAGCTGGGTGCTTTATGCAACAAAAGTAGCTAAAGAAAAGAGCTATAACCAAAACAGCTGCTGCAAGGCCAGCAAAAAGAGTAGAGTAGCTGTTAGATGATTTGTCTTCGTTTGCGTCAATTTGCATAGATGCAGTTTCATTGCAGTGAATTCCAGCAAACTCAGAGTTACACTGTGTGCAGGTGCATTGACCTGCAGTTCCTCCTATTGTTCCTCCGTTTATGCAGTAGAAGTTACCACCTTTTTCCAGAGAACCATCATCAGAAGGATTGGTGGTATTTTGACACTGAGAAAAGGTGTCACAGTGTGAGCCTGTAAATCCTGCATCACATTGTGTGCAGGTGCATTGTCCTGCAATTCCTCCAATCGTTCCCCCGTTTATGCAGTAAAATCTTCCTGACTTTTCAAGTGAGCCGTCATCAGTACGAATATCAGATGTTTGACAATTAAGGAAACACCAGGGAGCATCACCAATGTAACCTTCTGCGCAGGTTTCACAGTGTGGACCACCAACATTTTCAAAGCAAGAAGTGCACGTGCAAGACCCAGCAATACCACCAATGGTTCCTCCATTTATGCAGTAGAAGTTCCCATCTTTCTCCAGAGAACCGTCATCAGAAGCATTGGTGGTAGCTTGACAGGAAAGATTCTCACAGTGTGAGCCTGTATATCCGGCATCACATTGTGTGCAGGTGCATTGTCCTGCAATTCCTCCTATTGTTCCCCCATTTATGCAGTAGAAGTTACCATCACTCTCCAGAGAACCGTCATCAGAAGGATTTGCACTAGCTACACAATCAAGGAAACACCAGGGGGCATCACCGCTGTAGCCTTCAGCACATGTGGCACAGTTTGGCCCAACAACATTGTCATAGCAAGAAGTGCACATGCAAGACCCAGGCATTCCGCTAACCTGCCCTCCGTTGATGCAGTAAAAGTTTCCGTCTGATCCGTCATCTGTTGGTTCTGATGTTGCTTGGCAACTCTCGGCTATCTCACAGTGTGTACCACTGTATCCAGTGTCACACAAAGTGCAGGTGCAAAATGAGGCAACCTCGTTCCAACTACCCCCGATTTCTCCCCCATTAACGCAGTAGAAGTTCCCGTCAGAGCCATCGTCAGAGGGGGAGCTACTGGCAACACAGGGATCGTCAAGGCAGCCAGAATAGGAGTATTTATCGCCATTGATGGTGCCATAAGTGTCCAAAGAGGCCCCTAAGAAATGAGAGACGTAGGAATAGGAATTGGTGCAGCGGTAACGTTAATTGAGTTGTGGGGTTAGGAATGGTTCTACAGAAAACGCAATCCTCATTCTTGTCTTACCTTGGATTGGAGTGATGGAGAAGTAGGGAGAAGGGCACGTATTGTGGATGGTGATGGTTGCCTGATTGTCGTAGTTATGAACATCATCACCTTTTCCTGAGTCTGCTGTATTTCCATTGAAACTTGTTCCGTAGATATAGGCAGCAATTCCACTACCATCAACATAAATTGCTCCACCTCCACCCCAACTATCTGTAGCTCTATTGTTGGAGAAGACTAAGAGATCAAAGTTCACTATGGCACCATTGTAAATGGCAGCCCCTCCACCATAAAAAGCATACCCCTTGTTGAAGGTGAGAGCTCGGAGAATAAGTGTAGCACTCCCAGTTCCAACCACTCTCATCACTCTTCTTTGATTCTCTCCATCCAACACACAGCTTGCATTGTCATCTACACACTTGACCTCTCCATTCAAGTCGTCTGTGTACAGCAGGTTAAGATCATTTGCACAAGTCACATCTGAGCATTTATACGACCCAACAGCTAGAACCGTAGTGTCACCATTCGCCATGCCATAGAAAGTAAACGTGTCCAATAGCTCGTTCATATCGACCACATTCACCTCAGTAGGAGCCAAAGTGAGAGCACAGTCAGAGTACGAGTATTCATCTCCCCCAACAGTCCCTGAAGTGTCTAAAGCAGACCCTGTGTGAGAGAAGTGATAGGAATTGGTGCAGCGGTAATGTAAAGTGAGTTGTGGGGTTAGGAATGGTTCTACAGACTACACAATCCTCATTCTCGTCTTACCTTGGATTGGAGTGTTGGAGAAGTAGGGAGAAGGGCATGTATTGTGGATGGTGATGGTTCCAGGAAAGTATGGGTGGTTGTCAATATCATCACCATTTCCTGAGTCTGCTGTGTTCCCATCGAAGCTTGTTCCGTAGGCATTGACAAAAGTTACAATACCAGAAACAAACATTGCTCCACCTCCTCCATTAGTACTTGTAGCTCTATTGTTGGAGAAGATACAGAGCTTCAAGTCCACTATGGCATCTTGAATGTAAACCCCTCCACCATAACTAGCATACCCCTTGTCGAAGGTGAGAGCTCGGAGAATGAGTGTACCACTCCCAGTTCCATACACAAACATCCCTCTTCTTTCATTCTCTCCATCCAACACACAGCTTGCATTGTCCTCCACACACTTGATCTCTCCATACAAGTTATATGTGAACAGCATGGTATCACTATCTGCGCAAGTCCCCACTGAGCATTTATACGGCCCAACAGCTAGAAACGTAGGGTCACCATTCGTCATGATGGAGTTGCCAATGTTACCAAAACCTCCATTACTGACGGTGTTAAAGAGTGCGTTCATATTATCCACACTAACCCCGCTCACTCCTGCTAAGAGCAAGAAAAGGAAGAAAGCTAGGTTGAATCCCCTAATATTTGCTTTGAAAGGAGAGCCTAATTTTGGATTTCCCGTTTTGCTCCTCTTTTCTCCTCTTCTTCCCCACCTACCCTGCACCTTGCCGTGCCTTTTTTTGCTCTTCGCTTTGAATACCTTCGCCGCAACCCCGAACAAAATCGAAGCGAAAAGGGTGTTCAGAGTGAGACAGAGGCAAATCATCTCCACCCCCAAATTCCCCAAACCCTTGCTTGAATCGACCGTACGCCTTGAATCAACGTTGACTACCGCATCCGTTGCCCCTTTGAGAACGGTTACTGTGCCACGCAGCAAACTCTCAACTCCCTTGCAGCATTTTCCGAGAATGGAGGTCGGAGAGGTGATTTTTCCCAATTTCAACGGACAGTTCTTGTCCGCCCCTTCATCACTCGTCTCTGACTTGTCCTTTTCAACTCCCCTGAAGCAAGAGCTGGCGCTCGCACCATCGGCACAGCTAGAACCATAAATATGTGCCTCACCAGAGGAGCTGCTCATTCCGGACAAGACCAGCGTCGTCTCGTCCTCTTTACCACATACGCCGCTATCGTGGTCGCGGTCACGCTCATCACCCTCTTGATAAGCGTCGTCATCGGCAGAAGCAGCAATAATCCCATGTGTGTCTCCAGCACCCTCAACATGAGCTTCTCCCCATGGCCCTCTGTTGTGCTTCGTGTTGGCGTAGTTATCATCATCGCGACAATGATGTGCGCGACTAGACTCTCTAGTATGTATTCTAATCCGTATCAATGTCGGCAGTGTCGACGCTCCACCGTTCCAGCACCTCGATGTTGAAATTTCCCTCTCCATCCTGATGTGGAGCTCTGAAGGCGCGGCGGTACCCGTTCCACGATTGCCAACCATTGTGATTGCACGCATATTATTCTCCTCCGCAGCTGGACCGTCGACGGGACCATCGATGTGACCGAAGGGTAGGCGAGAACCGATGAGCATGTCCTTCAACTCGCACATCCCAAGTTTGACCTTTGAAAGTAGCACGACGTACGCCACGCGTCCGGCAGGAGGAGGAACGGAACTAAGAATGTGTGCGCCCGCCACCCAACCGTCCAACGTGTTTAAGTTTAATCCAGGATGAGATTGAGGTCGGCCTGAGGTCTCCGCTGGAGGGTGAAGTGAGTGAGTTTGACGAAAGTTAGAATCTACCAAAATGCATACCCCGGCGGTCCCACAAACGACCATAATGCCCACCTCCCTCCACCCCTACACCTCGCACTCACCTCTCCCGTCCCCTCCACCAGCCCTTTTCCCCAACCTTGCTTCAACAAGATCTCGCCTCGCTCTCCCCTCAGCAGCGCTTACGGCACCACCTTGGGCTTCAAGGCATCCCCTAACGTAGAGGGGCTCAATTGCTTGCGGCAAGCGATGATGCTCCTCAACCTCCGAATCTCGTTTAACTTCAACACTCATCTTGCTCTCATCTTGCACACATTTCACACTTTTGTTGTCGAGAGGTGTCAACCTCTCATCGTCAACTAAGAGCTCGCCCGTCCCCCCCGCCTGGAGGACGTAGAGCTTGTTGTAGGCATCGCTTGTCGATAATGCCCGAAAGACCTCCACGTCCTTGACATTATTTTCTGATGAGCAACGGGAAGTGAGTTGGATTTTGAGTTAGACGAGAAAGGAATTGCTATTTCGACGGACAGCATCGGGCGATCTTCAATGGCGCTTAATGATCTCCTCTTCTCTACCCCCGCTGGTACGCACCTCGTCCGTCCCCTCCACCAGCCCTTCTCCACGACACCTTTTCTCGATGCATGCTGCCCACTGAAGCACTGACGGCGGCACTGGGAGCTGCATGTCCTTTCTGCGGACATTGCAACCAGGCAATAAAGCTCGAGCGAAGGCACCCCATCGCCTCAAAGCCTGGCAGCGCTTCGTACTCAGCACTCAATCCCACACAACTTCCGTCCTCGATCCTCAGCTGCAAGGGGGGGGTCACTTGAAGGAGCGCAGTATCCCCATGCAAGGCAGAGACTAGCTGTCGTCCACCGACCACTCTAAGCCTTGAAGCGCTCTCTTGCAAAGCGTCCTCATAGAAGACGCTACTTTTAACCAACATCGGGTCGGCGCTGAGCTCGTCAATTACAGACTTGTGGAAGCAGCTGTCCCCCTCCTCGTGTTTCTCTGCAAGCTCGGGTACGGCGAGGCGCTCACTCTCTTGCTTTGCAGTTTCAATGTGCTGCAACCACTCGGAGTAGTTGGCCTGAGCAGCAGCAGCGCTGAGTGAGTCCGCCTGATCCTCTTTGAGAACGATCTTCCTCCCCTCCTCCAAGTCTTTTGGGGCGCTGTTGAGATGAAGGCCCGCGTCAGATACGCCTTGAAAATGCTGATTGCACACATCACAGAGGCGAGTGTCTAAGGGAATAGATTTGTTCGCCGCATCGAGAGAGACGGCCATGGGAGGTTGGCAAGGGGGAGTGGAGGGGGGCGTGCGGGGAGGGGGTTGCAAGGGGGGGTACGGGGGGGGGTGAGAAGATGAATGTAGATGAGGACGAAGTCGAAGATGAACGTGGACGAGAAGACGTGGACAAGGACAAGTATGCACAGGAAAGTTACACCCCCCCTCCTCATCCCCTCCCCTCCCTTCTCCTCACCTCTCAAAACCTCCTCAGCCTCCTCGCGTACGATACAATTTGCCTTGCCCTCATTAACATCGACGTTAGTCGTCTCCATCTCGGAGCTGCCGTCCTCTCCTTGATGAGGTCGACCGAGACTGGACTGACGGGGGACTTCGGCGGCCATAACCTTCACAAAATCCGTATACCCGGCATTGTTGAGGACGCCCGTTCTCTTCTCCTCGAACTGACGGGGGTCTTCGCTTCGAGAGTAGTTGTTCTTGACTTGAGGATCAAGAAGGTGTTTGCCAAGCAAATTGTGGAGGCGAGTGTTGATGTGGACGCGTAATCCCACGCAACTTCCGTCCTCGATCCTCAGCTGCAAGGGTGGGGTCACTTGAATGAGCGTAGTATCCCCATGCAAAGTAGAGACTAGCTGTGGTCCGTCGACCACTCCAAGCCTTGAAACGCTCACTAGCAAAGCGTCCTCGTCGACGACGCAACTTTCAACCAACGCTTGGTCGAAACTGACCGCATTCAAAGCCCTGCTCTTGTCGAAGCCGATGCTCCCCTCCTCACATTGCTCAGTAAGCTCGGGTACAGCGAGGCGGCCACCCTCTTCCTTCGCAGTCTCAATTTTGTGCTGCAACCACTTGGGGTAGTTGGCCAGAACAGCAGCAGCGTTGAGTTCCGCCTGATCCTCATTGAGAACGATCTTCCTCCCCTCCTCCGAAACACTGGGGATGCTGTAGAGAGGAAGGTCGTTCTTCACGTCAGATATGCCTTGGAAATGTTCGTCAAGCACATCACCCTGGCAGAGGAGAGGAGGCGTGTCTACATTAAATGGTGTTAGAATCTGGTTTGCAGCTTCGCGTGAAATTATAGACGCTCGCATTTCTTACCTTCCGTGTCTTTGCATAATCCTTGAGAGATTCCTCGTGAGGTGTCGCACAGAAGACTCAACATGAATAGGAGGAAGAAGGCGAGGGATAGGGGGAGGAATCCAGCAGATCTAGATCACGAAAGCGAAGCGATGATTAGTAAGCTTGGCCGTAAATACACGGTTATACTCCCTCTTGTTCCCATGCTAACAAACGCGTCCCCAAAACTGCATGGGCAACCCACACCCCCCTCGGCTTGGATATCCTGTTACAAAAACATACCTGATGTACCCTCTCATCCTCACGCACGGTGATGATAGTATGAATTGGGGGTGGGGATTTCGCTGTGTAGCACTTATGTCGTAATTTCCAAATAGACACTTGTGACAAACAAGTTTTACCATCAGCAGGTAAATTCCTGCAGATAGATAGATGTTCACATCCGGAATCCAAAACCGGGGGGGCACTGAACTTTTTGTATCAATGTTAGATACGACCTCGGACATTAATTGCAAAAGCACCGCACGAAATCGCCGCTATATTTCAACCGATAATTAAAAATAATACCACGACACGTTGACATTATTGTTTCATGTTTTACCTAATTAATCCCCCTCCCCTTCCCTCGTTGTTTCTTTCAAAAGAAGCTCTGGTTCTTCTTCTTCCCTACAGTCAAGTTAACCTGTCCCTTAAGGTTCGCGACTTCATCAGGGCTGTGGTTCATGAATATCGTGTTGCACCCAACGTCCTTGAGTAGGTCAAAGTACTGCGTCAGTAGCAGGAGGTCCATAACGTCCGTAGCCGACGTTCCCTTAACGTCGCTTTTGAAGTCGTTCACGCTCTCCTTAAGGCCGCTAACGATTGCCTGCCTTTGCCGGGCGACGCCCTTTCCAGAGAGGTAGCGTGCCTCGGCATCAGCCTCGGCGGCCTTCACCTGACGAACCTTGTCGGCCTCGGCCTTGTAGATCGCGGCCTGCCTCAACCTCTTGGAGGCGTTTATCTCGTTCATGCTGTTCTTGACCTTGCGGTCAGGGTCGATATCAACGACCAAAGTATCGAGGATCTCGTAACCGTAGTCCGTCATCTCAGACCTAAGCTGGTTCATTACGCTCTCCGCGATCTGCTGCTTCTGCACGAACACGTCGTCCAGGTCGATCCGAGGGACCGTGCTCCTAACCACGTCGAACACGTAGCTGGAGACCTGCGAGGTCACGTTGGTGAGCCTGCGAAAAAGAAAGGAGAGATTTAGTGTGTTGGGTTAAGCAAGAAGGTGTTCGATATATAGCACTAAAAGTCGGAGCTTCTCTCTTCCCTCCTCCTCACCGGTAGTAGGCGTCGTAGGCACGGCTGGGGAGGACGCAGTACTGGACGGATACGGCGACGTTCACGAACACGTTGTCGTGGGTCTTGGTCTCGACGTGGACGTCGAGCTGCTGGACACGGAGACTAAGGGGAGGGGGGGAAGTTGGGACGGAATAGAGGGGGGGGGAGAGGGGTTATTGGGGTTCGACTATATTTTCAAGTTGTGTGCGGGGGTGTTGGGGGCCTCAGGATAGTTGTTTGGCAGCCATTTACATATTGCTGGCGTTAAATCATTGCGCATGTCTCCGAAATGCATGTCGCATATCATATGGGAAACGGAAAGTAGGTTTTGGGATATCTCCATCACAGGCCACCCATTCAGTTGGATATCTTCATCGTAACGTTCCCTCCTCTCGCCACCTTTCCCCACATCTTACCTGAGCGACCCTTGAACTTGAGCGCACGGGAAGGCGAGGAAGTGCAGTCCTGGGTCTAGCAGGCTTTGGAAGTTACCAAGGTTCTCGACGATCGCAACTGCGGCATGGAAGAAAGGGGCGAAACGAGGGGAGGGGGGGGGTTATTGAGGATCGATTGCGATGTTTTACTGGCACTTCTTGTTGTGTTATGTTGGATGCCTCAGGATAGTTGTTTGGCAGCCGTTTACGTGTTGCTGGCGTTAAATCATTGCGCGTGTCTCCGAAATGCACGTCGCATATCATAAGATCAGTTAACCATTGTGGGATATCTCCATCACAGGCCACCCAACTGGTGTATCCCCCTCTAATCCTCCTTCTCCCCCCTCCCTTGTTTTTTCTCACCATTCTTTGTTCTCACACACGTAAGACAGCAACAGCTAAATGTAGGTGGATTGAGGAATGACATTGTCGTATATATGTATTTTAACTGCGTAGGAAGCGTTGGATTAGAGAAACAAACATAAATAAAACAAAGAGAGAAACGAGGAGTCAGTGATTCTTGACTCATTTTTAGCCACATTTTGCACTCTTACGGCTAGACAACGTTCTCATCCCAAACGATATAACTATATTTCGCCATAAACTTCCTTTGTGTCCAATCTTACCGCCTACTTAATCAAAATCCTCAAATTTGATTGAAAAAAGATTTTTGGAGTTGATTTAGGAATTCCAAGCATTGGGGGCATGGGAGTTCCAAAGCCAAATTTCGTTGTTAGCAAGGAGATACTCGAGGGTGTTTCTCTGTTTCGCCTTACATTCGTGCAACAATATTATAGATGATAAATCAAAGATATTTAAGCAACAATAAGCTCTACCTTAACATATTTCAACTTACGCCAACATTGTGAATATGAGCAAGGTGTTTCTTGATATCGCTTCTCTGCTTCGCCTTATATTCACACCCCTCTTGTGGGCACGCATGCCAGGTTACACCAATGTCGTGAATATGAGCAAGGTGGGCCTTGATATTGCTTTTCTTCTTCGCCTTATATTCACACCCATCTTGCGAACATGAATGCCACGTTACGCCAACATCGTGAATATGAGCAAGGTGTAACTTGATACTACCTCTCTCCTTCGCCTTATATTCACACCCCTCTTGCGGGCATGTATGCCAGGTTACGCCAATATCATGAACATTAGCAAGGTGCCTCCTGAGATCGCATCCCATCTTCGCCTTATATTCACACCCATCTTGCGGGCATGGATGCCACGTTACGCCAATATCGTGAATATGAGCAAGGTGTAACTTGATACTGGCTCTCTCCTTCGCTTTAAATTCACACCCCTCTTGCGGGCATGGATGCCAGGTTACGCCAATATCGTGAATAAAAGCTAGGTGGTACTTGATGCTGCCTTTCTGTTTCGCCTTTTACTCACACCCTTCTTGCGGGCATGTATGCCAAGTTACGCCTATATCGTGAACACAAGCAAGGTGCCTCTTGATATTGCCTCTCAGCTTCGCCTTATAATTGCATCCTCTCTGTTTGCACCAGTAACGCATCTCATCTATATCTTCCTCATCGTACTCATACAACCTCGCAGCCCTCCGTCCATTCACCCCCACCACTCCAACCCCACTGCTGTTGGTCTTCCTTTCAGCAACAACAACATTCTCATCCTCATCACATGGTTGGCAAACAAGCACATCGGATATATATACATCCTCTTCATCACTACTCTCGCTTCCCGCTTCTTCCGCACCACCTACTATCGACATCAACTCGCGTCCTTGTCGAATAGCTCCAGTATCTCAACCTTTCATTTTCCCCATCCGAACCAAAGCGAGCAAAGTGGGAACCAATTTAATTCCAGCAAAATGATGCCTTATGCCGCTCCTCCGATGGCTAATAACATCCGTTCCTCCTCTCCTACCTCCTCTTCCCCCTCTCCCCCCACAACACCCACCCAAGCACTTCCAACCACAACGTCAGAACCCCTGTCAAACCTATCCTCATTTTTCCTCCCTTCAAACACTGTAATATCACCAGACGCTCATAGGAAAGATCTTCCCAATATAGCAAGCCAATTAAGCAGAGCTGACCAGGGGTTTTTAGCCGCTTTACGGTGAGTAGACCTCAAACAGTAGACCTCTTCCATCCCTCCCACCCCGAAGGATATGTCATTGTTGCTCTATTGTCATTATTGTCACTGTTGCTTCAGTAACATACCATCACTCTCGCTAACAAACCCTTCCTCCCCCCCTCCCCACTCTCTACATAGTCAAGAGAATGATACCCTCATAAAAAAAAACACCACGCTAAAAGCATTCGCCCGAAAGGCTCAAGATCTATCTACGGAGGTAAGTATTTGCCTCGTCCCTTTACATCTCGTCCACCACCCTTTTTAATCCATCTCCCTCCCCTCCTCCCAAAGACCGAGCGTTTACGTTCCGAGGTTCGTTCTCTCCGTTTAGAGAAGCAGAATTTCGCTTCCACCCTCCTCTCCCCCACCTCCCTAGCAGTCTCAGAGACGAAAAATGTTGAGGGTGGTTGGTTCGATGCTGATTTTGAGAGGTCCATGGTCCGTCAGACGATAATGGCAAACGAGAATGTCGTGAATGCCAATAAGAATTTCGTATCGCAGGATGAGGGTGATGAAAGCGTAACGTTAACTTCTTCTACATCACAAGTCGAGGTAGAAGCTTACGGAGGAGGGACGAAGGAGGATCATGGTGATAAGAGACTTTCTTACGTTTGCCCACACTGCGGAAGAGGTGGTGGAAACGATGAGGAGAAGAGGGAGGAGATGGAGGAGATTAAGAGGAGGGGAGAGGAAGTTGAAATGAGACACGGGGAGGAGATGGCTAAGGTTATGGACGAACTTAATAGGTGAGAGGGGGAGAGGAGGGGTGGGGGGGTTTGGGAGAGGAGATACATGCTATCAGTATAACCTAATGTTACGTAAAAAACACCTCACCCAACCATCCCCCCTCCAACCCTCCCCTCCAACCCCCCCTTCCAGTTCTACCTCAAAAAACACCCAGCTAACCGACCGGCTCAACACCGTAACCGCGGAACTGGCCAAGCTCCAGTCCTCCCTTAAGGAGTCCCGACGAGTAAACGAGGAGCTAGAGATGGACTTCAGAATCCTCTTAAAGAAATCCAACCCTAACCCTGTCAGTGCTGTATCCAACTCTAGATCAAACAACGTTCTTAATAACGATCCCAATCAAACATCATCATCCTCATCACAAGCCGAAGAAATTCAAGCACTTAAGGATAAAATCCAAGCCCTTGAGGAGTGGGCTGCAGCGAGCGCGGAAGGTAAAAGAATAGCACTTGAGAAAGTATCCTCACTTCAAGCACACATCATTCATCTACAAGGCTCGGAAGGTCGTGTGGGGGGACAAAATATGTTGGAAGGGGAGGATACTTTGGATGTTGTTAATAAGGATACTGGGATGATGGAGAGGATTGTAGTAAGGGTTACTGATATTCGATTCGTAATTACGGCGGGGGGGACACATGATGTCCCGGTTATTATTCCTAACCAACAACCAAAGACGGACGGGGAAGGGAGGGAGGGGGGGGGGACAGGGGTCACTGTACTAGGATGGTCGTTTGAGGTTTACGGTGGGAACGACGTTGGCTTCACAATAGTTGGAGGATCCTCCTCCGTTGGTGGTGGTGGTTGGGAGGGTGGTGAAATAAGGTCTCGAGGTATTGTTAAGGGAGGGAGCGAAGGGACGGTTGATTTGGGGGGTGGGGTTAGGGACGTTACGTTGAAATTTGATAATAAGGAGAGCTGGGTTAGACCTAGGACTGTCAGGATTAAATGGATTGAAGGGAAGATTGTTGACGTCGGGTTTTAGGGGGGGGGAGGGGAGGGGAAGAAGTGGAAGAGGGGGATTAATGTGGGATGCATGTTGTCTTGTTAGGCGTGAATCAAGACGGTTTTTTTGTTAGGGTTACTACTCGAATTGCGACACTGGAGAAGAGGGGCACTCGATTCGAACTCGCTTTCCCACCCTCCATTCATTCATTCAACTCGCTCCAAAAAGAATCCTGCTCCTTCCTGAATTCTCTCCTTCGCAATTCCACCCCCCCTCCTGGAAATCCTCGTCAAAATCTTCAAAAAAGGCCTTGAATATCATTAAATACACTTCGCAGCCCTCCCATTATACCCTACACACACATTTCTCTCTCTCAACCCCAACTTCCCCCTTCCTTATCCTCAAATTCTCTCTCCCTCCGATAGGCCTCTAATCCCAATGTCTTCTCCCTCCCCAACTAAACGTCCACGGCTAAGCTCACCTCCATCACCCTCCGTGATATCTATAGTACCTTCTATACCTCTCCATACAACAGTAACACTCTCAACACTGACTTCAAAAAAGTCCTCAAAATCAACCTCCAAAACAAAGCGTCATTACCACCGCACCTTCACCAACACAGTCACTTCCCCCACCACACATTCAACCTCAACGTACACAGTAGGTGACTCCGTAGCATGCCTAACAACAGAAGACGCATTCGTAACAGGTTGGGTGTCTATACCCAACCCAACATCTGGAGCTGCTACTGGTTACTACGCAGACCAGGACGGGGAGGGCGTTTTAAGGGCTTGCTGGTCACCATGTCAGATCCTTGCTGTGTACGTGGACGAGGAGGGAGGGGGGGATGTTATGGTTGAGGTTCGTTGGCTTTACCAGGACCATGAGATCCCCGGTGTCAGGGTTGGTAGGGATACTGAGTGGGGGGTTGAGGAGGTGTACGAGACAGACCATGTTGATGTTGTGCCGGCGGAGAGCGTGGTGGGGAAGGTCTTTCTGACGGGGAGAATGCCGAGGAATGAGGAGGAGGTTAGTACGCGATGAGGAGCTAGGCGATTGAGGCTAGGAGTGGATTGACAATGAGTTTGAAAGCTCTAGCGATGTTGCTGAAGCACTGTTATTCTCACGCATCGTCCCAAACGTTTCGCTTGTCCCTTCCCTCTCGTTGCAGTACAAGGAAAGCATCTCCCCCCTGCTAAGGTTGGGCCCTCCTTCACAGCCCGTGTTCTGCTGCCGCAGCTTCTACTCCACTGCCCGAAAGTCGTTCCTCCCCGTCCGCCCCGGCCGGCTATGGCGGGAGCGACGAGGGAGGGAGTTCAGCAATGAAGGGGGAGAGGAACTTGTGAGGAAACTAGAGATTGGGAGGGTTAGGGACATGGAGGAGGAAGAGGAGGGGGGAGGAGAGGAGGGGGGGGGAGGGAAAGAAGGAAGGTGAGTGGAGGAGCGGAGGAGGAGTTAAGGACTTATGGAGTTGATAAAAATAGAGCTTAGAGGGAGGAACTAATAACACTGATGTCGTCGTCGCTTCGCCCCTCCCTCCTTCCCTTCCACAGTGCTCTACCTCCCCCCCCCACCTCCACCCCCAACGCTGTCCATCTTACCCACCTCCACAACTCCCTCAACTCCCTCACCCTCTCCCACCCCTCCCTCTCCCTCCCCGAACGTTCCTCCGAGTCCTCCAAGATCCACTCCTTCCTTTCTACCGCTATAAAAGCAGGGGGAAAGAGCAACAGCGCAATGTTCGTAGCCGGTCCCCCAGGAAGCGGCAAGACCGCCACCGTTATGAGCGTCGTAAGAAAGCTGGAGAAGGACAGGAGCAGGGGCTTGATCCCTAACTTCAGGTTCGCAGCCATCAACGGGATGGAACTGAGACACCCTTACGACGCTTACGGGAAGCTTTGGGAGGTCGTTTCGGGGGGAAAGGAGAAGAGGGCACCGGGGGCGGCGGCGAGCTGTCTAGAGAGGTACTTCTCCGGCAAGGATGGGGCGCCTGGGGGGGGGGAAAGGGAGACGACACTGCTGCTGCTGGACGAGATGGACTACCTGGTCACCATGAAACAAACGGTACTATACAACCTCTTCGACTGGCCCACGAGGAACTCACCTCAGGGCCTTGTCATTATCGGGATCGCCAACACCATCAACTTGCCGGAGAGACTGCTACCGAGAGTTCAGAGTAGGCTAGGGTTGACGAGATTGAGGTGAGGGGAATAAGATGGGAGATGGGAGGAAGGGTTCTCGTTCCGTTAATGAGATGTTGCCCATCCCGTCCTTGCTTCCAACTACGCCCTTCGCTTCCTCATTCCCCAAACCTAACCCAACCCAAACCGCTTTAGTTTTTCCGCTTACACAGTGGATCAAATGAAGTCCATCCTATCAACCCGTTTGTCGCCCCCCTCCCCCGCCTCCACCTCTTCCCCCCCCTCCAAGTCCTACGCCACCTTCGACGACAACGCCGTCGAGTTCGCCGCCCGTAAGACCGTGGGTTTATCCGGTGACGTTAGGAGGGCCTTCCAGATATGTAAGGTCGCCCTTAAGTCAGTGATCGCTCGGGTCACCGTTGCCATCGAAAGGGGGGAGGAAGGGGACGTTGGAGACGTGGGGAGGGTCAAGGTTAGGGACGTGGTTAACGCGGTTAAAATCATGAGCGACGCACCGGCCATGAAGGCCATTAGGCAATTCACACCTATGGAAGCACTCGTTGTGGGAAGGTGAGAAAGACGGGGGGGAGGATGGGGGGGGAGGGAGTGAAGACAAAATGTAGGGCACAAGCCCCCGGCAAACTTACCCTGAAGGAATTGGAAAACTTCGGACCCTTGACCTAACATACCTTCCTCTTCCACTCCTCGCCCCCCCCCCCACCTTTTTAGTGCCGCATCGCTGCTGCAGTCCACAGGCCGCGAGGAGGGTGGTGTTGGTGTCGAGGAGCTCCGTCGTAAGATGTCATCAATATCCGCCCTAACCGGTAACCTCTCGTACACCCCAATCCCCAACCTGCAAGACACCATCAGGATCCTGGGGAGGATGCACGAGAGCAGGGTACTCATACTCGAGACTCCAAAGACAGTCACGATGAGGAACGTGGCGGCAGGTAACGCGGGGGTATGGCCGCTGGTTTTTCTTAACGTTGACGTTGGGGACGTTAGGGAGGGACTGGTTGCCGGGAAGGTTCATGAGGATATGGCGGTCAAATGCATCAAACAGAATATGGGGAACGTCATTTAAGGGAATAGAGAAAGGGGAGAGGTTGCGGCGTTAAAAAATCATGGGGTGGGGTTATGAAACAGAATATGGGTGGGGGGCGTGGTTTTGGAGTGCAGGGCGGTAATTTTTTGTGTTGTTTGACTTGAAAGATTTTCTTTTTCTTCGATTTAAGGTGGTTCGGCACGTTAGCGAGGGGGCAGAGCGTTGCGTTTTTTTGTATGTCCTCGCTGTGAGAGAAGGGCGAAGCGAGAGGGGGGGGTTTCGAGATTCAAAACAAAAGAAACCACAAAGACACGTGGTTCCTATCAGAAAAAGATCATGATCCCATCAAAATCCATGTTACCAAATCTAACATCCGATCTTCTGCTCTTGTCAAGGTTAGTATCTACCAAGATTACCCCACTTGGCTCTCTCCTCATATTGACGGCACAAAGACACGAGAGTTACCGTGGGAACCCATTTTGATAAAGCAGGGGCAAACCCTTGGTCGGTTGTGAGGAAGCACAACCAAGAAATAAATGGTTCATCCACATCGAGTACCCCCCACGAAGGCCCATGTATCCCGATTATTAACAACCCCACTCCTCCGTCCGCAACTTCCCTCTCACGCAGAATGACTGGCCTGCAAGATCTCGAAGGAGCCGAACTTCATGTTGGATTAGGCTCGTCACCAGCTTGGCTGGTCGAAGACGATGCCACAGCTTCTACGAACCCGTCATCATCGATACAAGGGGGGGATGGTGGCCCCGAAGATCTCGTGAAATCAACGACTCCAGCAGGCGATCCTGCCAAAGAGGAGGGGAGGAGAGGAGGAAGGAAGGTGAGAGAAAGGGAGCGACGGACGAAAGATTGCGTAGGAGTACGGGAACGACATGGGCACTGGTATGCCGAATGGGAAAAGCGCGATGGTATGAACAAGGATTTGAACCAGAGGAAGCGCGGCGAGGACAATACTGGTTTCTTGAGGAGAGCTTTGAGCGGAGAGAGGCGTCGACGCGATGCATACACGATCCAGGGGATCGACCGTAGCCCCCCCCCCCCCTCTCGTGCAGGAGTCGTCGTCGCTGCTCCTACAATCTCTCTTGCCGTCGGAGCTTCTCTCCTGCAACATTACGTCATCATTTCACCCCTCCTTACCCCACTCAAACTGAAAATAAAACTAACCCATTGACCCCAACGCAACCCTTTCCGTTTCCTCTTTGCTGTCGACGAAATTAGACGGATGGGCTCCTTCAAATGGAGCTACCACTCGTAAGACAAGGAGGTTGCCAAGTGCTCTCAAAGACACCTTTGAAGGGAGCAGGTAAGAAGGAGGCGTCGCGGCAAGAGGCTCTTTGTATGCCGTGGGCTATTGAAGCCCGTCGCTTACTTCCTTGGGCGCCATCGAAGCTCCCTCAATGTCACTTCTATTCGACTAACTCGAAATCCTTCCCCATTTGCCCCAGCTTTCACAGACTGTTTCATGGACGTCATGACAATCAGAGGCGTCTCGACAAGCACTGACCAGTGCAGCTACTTCGCTATCGTGGAAAACATACAGACAAATCTCCCCATGCGTTGCGACGACGGAAAAAGCAAAGACCAATCGAAAGGGCAGCCCAGTGTCCCCGACATTCAACGATATCATGCTTCCAGGGCGATTCAGACTAGATTGGGGCAGGAAGAGCCTTACACCCCGATACTAGAGGGGCATAGACGGCCTCTGGCAGGGGCGTCGATACGTCCTGAGGAAAGAGGGTCCGACGACCTTCATAACGGGCTGCTCGGTGCCCCCGGCATTCATCAAGATGATGCCTCCGGATTAATTCCGACAGGAGGGAGGCAATCAGCGTCCTACGCCCCGATACTAGAGGGGCATAGACGGCTTCTGGCAGGGGCGTCGATACGTCCTGAGGAAAGAGGCTCCGACGACCTTCATTACGGGCTGCTCGATGCCGACATTCATCAAGATGATGTGTCAGGAGCCTTTCCAACGGGAGAGGGTCGATCAACGGCCTACGCCCTAATACTAGATTGGAATAGACGGCTTCTGGAGGAGGCGTCGATACATCTCGGAAACGGATGCTCCTACGCCCCACCTCATAGGACGAAGAAGTATCACAATCTCATTACTTTTGTGCCTTCCGTGTCGCTGTCAACGCCAGGCGACAATCCGAAGCCCCCCATTCTTCCTGAGAAGGTTGATACGAAGATGATCGGGGATGGGCCGACACGTAACGATGACGGAGCATGTGGATGTCTGCTCAGCGATGAAGGTAAGAAGAGGGGAGATGCACAAGAGTGTTGCGATGTATGAGTCCACGAGCTTTGCTAGCCATATTCCCCAAGCACCATCGCTGCCTCCCCCCCCTGCGACCATCATAAGCCATGCATTGCGCAACCAACCCCAAAATCTTCGCTTCCTCAACAGAAAATGGCGTCAAGGAAATCAAGCCTTTGAGAAAATTGACTACGGGCGATGCCCACGTCAAGCTCCTCTTCCTCCACGAGAACGAGATTGATGTGCACCTGGGCAAAGGGCCCACGCTTCTTGCCAAGGGACGTGAAAAGGTCTTGCAGCAACAAGAGAACAAGACAACCCAAGACGTTACGCAAGCATCGGAGGCGGAGGAGCTTTCTCGCTTGCCATCAACAAACATGCCCCCCTATGAGAGGGGAGACCATGAAGCCAAGAGCGGTGCCGTTGACAATGCTGAGGGGAGTGTCATACGAGATTTTTTTGTAGCAAGGTTGGGAAAAAGGGCTGGTGGAGGGGACAGAAAAGGTGAGCGGAACTTGGAGGGGGGAGGAGAGGGGCATTTTGGTCGTTCGACAGTATATTATTAAGGTGATTTCACTTTCAAAAAAACTCACTTCGTCCACCATATCTCCCTTGGACCCACCCAGCCACCTCAGGCCCAAAACCTCGAGCTGAATCTGAAGATTTTGACTTCATCATTTTCGACGACTCCACTACCGGTCTGGGCGTCACATACAGCGCCTTGCCGCCAACCACCGTTAGTGCGACCGTCGCTGCGGTACTTTGGAAGCTTATCCTCTTAATCCTCGGGATGTGCAAGACGAAGATCATGTCAACCACATCCGATCATGCGGTTGGACGACGTCCAATCAATATTCTACCCGCGAACGACAACAATTTAAGAGACGGTGAAGGGGGCAAACGAGGTGAGTGCGGTTTGAAAGGTTTTTTGTTGACAGCCACGAATATGAACATACTTCTTAAAGGTCCCCTCTCGCGACCATCAAAGCCACGTGTTGCAACGTCTAACTCGAAACCTTTTGCACATCTCTTGCTTTACCCGATTTCAACTGTATCCTTTTTGGCATTTTCCAGAGAAAAACCTAGCCGACGCGCTAGTCATCGGATGCGCGACGCATGTCCCGATTTTCTTCAAGCCGAACATGTTGACGGAGATGTCAATTTCATGCAGCAACCTTGTCAGAGATCCTGTTGTTAGGACGAGCGACTCAAGCGGATCTCTGCCTATCACCACCAACCAAGAATCCGACGCAATTGCACTTTCGAAGCAGAAGCAGGGGAGGAGTGCGTCGAAAACCACACAAACCCACTTGGCCAGCAAGGCGCCGGCAAAGTTGAAATGGGCTCCCGCAAATCAATGCAGGGTCTTGCCTCGAGGTGAACAATCTGCGCTACTTCGTCTTTTCGTGGGTGCACTCTTGATGTGTCTGCTCTGCCTCGTCGACGGACTGGAGGGTTATAATAGTTTTCGTCGCCATCAAGAGTTGCGCACGGGATTGGAGGCTCGTGCCAACCATCAGATCTCAGCAACAACATTTTCGCTCACACCAGCGCTTCCGAATAAGGCTGGGTCGAAGGCACGCCCCGACAGCGCCTCGTCAGAATCCTTCACGCTTCCACCGGCAAGTAGGCACAACCTTGGATCCAGATCTAGGGGACCCGCCAACAATCAGGTGTTGCCAGCATCTCTCAGTGATGACACAGAACGGAAACTTGCTGAATGGACCGTCTCAACCATGTCTGAGTTTTACAACAAATTTAGCTCATTCAGTGATTCAATCACACGTTCTGGCGACTCAATAATGGAGAATGGTGACACAATCATTGTCAGTATAGGTTCCTTCACCTGCACTACAGGTATAAATTGTGCAGCACCATACGTCATGCTGTCAACTACTTTGTCTGGTCAGGTGAAATGCACACATGATGGCACTGGTTGTGTTATAGACGGCCAAAATAAATTCAGAGGAATGGATATTTGGGAAACAGGTAACAAACCCTTGACACTAAGAGCAATCACTTTCAAAGATGGCACTGCTCCATATGGAGGAGGTCTTTGGATCGCAAAGAACTCCATGGTGGACTTTTTGCTTTGTACCTTTTTAACTTGCAGCACCAATGGTGGAAAGGGCGGGGCAATTAAATTTGACTCTTCCAGCATATCCACTTTTAACCTAAGTGTAATCAATTTCTACGGAGCCACCTTTATTGGGAATACAGCAGAAGGCTATGGAGACGACATTTTTGTTGAAGACAACTTTGGAGTTGTCTCAATTCACAACACTTGCCCATTTCCCTACTTCTCACCTGCAGCTGAAGGTAAGCACAAACAACTTGCTTCTATCTCAACGTACCTAACGCACAAATACTTTTTCGGCAACCTTTCATTCAGGAGCGACCCTTGATGTTTATGGTCCTATTAATGGCAGTGCAATCTCCTATGTCTGCACAAGCTGTACAGCCACGACTTCTCCAACTGATGATGGCAGTGATGGGAAATTCTTTTGCATCAATGGAGGGCTTGCTCTGGGACACACTCCAAGTTGCTCTTGTCTCTGCAGAATTGGCTCTGAGGGAGAAAACTGTGCTACCTGCACAACAGGCTACAGCGGACCTAGCTGTGCCGCTGAATCCTGTCAAGCCACTACTATTTCTACTGACGATGGCTCAGACGGTAACTTCTACTGCATCAACGGGGGAGAAATTGGAGGGGTGACTGGATCTTGCACATGCACATGCAGTTCTGCTTTTGAAGGAGATCACTGTGAGACTACAGTGCAAGCTATCTTCCATGTTAGTGACATGACAACCTTGTTTAACACAATCAGCAATTATGCTTTAATCCAAGGATATGAAGGAAACTCAATCATGTCTGGCGGCAGTGAAGTACAGTTGGCCGTTGGAGAGTACAAGTGTTCTCAAGGTAGTTGTGCTCTTATTCTCACTTATGTCATGTTGAATTCACACGGCCTATTTGGTGACATCAAATGCAAGGAAGAGACTGCAAGCTGCGTCATCGATGGGGAGGCCAGAAAAAGACTTATTGACATAAGGGGAACAGGTGGACAGACACTCACACTCAGAGCAGTCCACTTTGTGAATGGCAAAATGGATTTTGCCGGAGGACTTTTCATTGATCGTGGTGCTGTTGTAGACATTGAGCTTTGCATCTTCTCCAACTGCAAGGCCACTGGTACAAGTGATCCTGATAACAGGGGTGGAGGTGCAATTTATGTTTGGGATGCAGCAACAGTGCAAATCTATGGCACACAATTTGTAGATAATACTGCAGAAGGCTTTGGAGATGATATCTTCAATTACCAAACTACACCAGGCAAAATCAATGTCACAAATGTTTGTCCCACACCTTACTTTTTGACAGAACCCATCCAAGGTAAGAAAACAATACAAACTATGCAAACATAAGAATCGTAACTGTATTTCTCACCAAAAAGCCAACAATTTCTGCACACAGGACCAGCTCTAGATACAGAAGGCACTGTTTCAGGGTTTCTCCATTCCTATTCTGGCTGTGCTACTCTCTGTCAAGCTACGACCAATCCTGCTGATGACGGTTCTCTGGAGAAAGATGGTAACTTCTACTGCATAAATGGGGGAACAATAGGAGGAACTGCAGGTCAATGCACCTGCTCAGAATGTGATGCAGGATTTACAGGTTTACACTGTGAGAATCTTTCTCTGTGTCAAAATACCACCGATACATCTGATGACGGTTCTCTGGAGAAAGGTGGTCACTTCTACTGCATAAACGGGGGACAAATTGGAGGATTTGCAGGGTCATGCAAATGCACACAATGTGATGCCGGATTTGAAGGCTTACACTGTGATGCAGTCACTATCCAAGAAGATTCTGAAACGGTCTCTCCTTTGCTCATTGGAGTTATAACAGTTTTGTTACTTCTCTCAGTCTTTCTCCCCTTGAATCATTTGCGCCAAAAGAAAAAATCCAAAAATGCTAGCAAGTCACTTGCAGCAGTAGGCCCAGCCAATCACTTGACTGAAGAAGAGGTTGATAAAGCTTCCATCGCTTCAATTGCAAACGCTATGAAAAACACAGAACAAACTTACACAGCAGCAGAGAAAGAAGCGCTACAGAATGGATTTCGCCTTTATCAAGCTGCAAATGACACAAACACCAAGGTGAAGGCAACATGGAAAAATCCGGAAGGTGACATAGAACTGACGCGTTTGCACATAGAAGGGAGCAAGCTTGATACTGCTGTAGCCACTACTATTGTAGATGCTAGTATGGAGGAAATTGCAGCCTACGAATTCCAATCTCTTTTCAGCAAAAGAATGAAACAAAGCAAAAGCAGAAGGGTTCAACGAGTCTCAAAGCGTGTGAGTCAACATTGTGGATACTACTTCACAACGAGAGAAATGGGGCTTGCAAGAACTAGACAAACCAGGTCAAAGGTCATTTGGGGGAAACAAAACGGCAACATAGTCATTGATTTTTCTGACACAAGTGATCTTCAAGACGAGTTTCCCTCAAATCCAAAGTTTGTCCAAATGAAGACACACGCTTACCATGTTTACAAGCCTTTAGAACCCATTGGGGACATACAGCAAACCCACGTAACCTTTGCAATGAAGATTGACATTGGAGGATATATCCCAACTGCACTCATTAACAAGTTTGGGTACAAGTGGTTTATCTCAAAACTCTCCGAAACCAAAGATCACTTTGACAAGAAAAAAGAAATTCAAGCATATAAAGAGAATATAGGTGGACGAAAAAGCAAACTATCAAGGTGAGTTGAGGAAATATCACTCGCAGGCAGCACCCCAGTTCTAACCTTTCCACTTACTTTTGAAACTCACTGCAGGACTGCCATCGAGCCTTCACTGCTGGTGGAGAGCTTCGAGCTTGAGTTTGAGAGAGATAAGAAGGGAGACCGCCTCTCCTTGGGTAAGGGAGCATTCGGAAACGTACTTGTGGCAACCTACCATGGTACAAAATGTGCTTACAAGGAGATACTCCCTTCGGCTCTAACTCCAGAGACCTTGGAGAGGTTCTTTCTCGAGCTCAAGCTCATCGGTACACTTAGACATCCAAACATTGCACAGTGTCTTGGTGTTGTATGGGAGCTAGAAGACCACGGCATCATGTTTGAGCTGTGTAAGAATGGAGGCCTTGATGACTTTCTCAATGGACAAAAAGAACATGTTCAATTGCTAAGCTGGCAGAAAACTCCAGTGGTTTTAGATGCCCATGACAAGATTGACACTGCAAGAATTAAGAAAGGATCAACTCTTTCCCATCTCATCAACCAAGGGATTGGCTTGAAGACAACTTGGGCGTTAGGGGTAGCAAAGGGCTGTGCCTTCCTTCATGGAAAGGACCCCCCCATCGTACACAGAGATTTGAAGTGCGCAAATGTCTTGGTCAGCAATGACTTGACTGCCAAGATAACTGATTTTGGGGAAAGCAGGCACCTTGGTAGCGAGGAGGACGAAGAGAAAACCATGACTACTGTAGGAACGCCCTACTTTATGGCTCCAGAAGTCTTCAGTTCTGATGATGTTGACAGGATGTACTCAAAAGAGGTAGATGTTTACTCCTATGGTATGCTGCTGTTAGAAATCTTTTATGATGGAGAGATCAAGAAGGCCTTCAGGAAGGGGTGGGGACCAATGGTTGTGATGAACCGGGTGGCTCAAGGATGGAGACCTGACCTCAAGCTAGTTGAAGCTGAAGACAAAGACCTTGCTGACATTATGAGGAAATGCTGGGATAAAAATCCTAAGGAGAGGCCAGCCTTCAAGGAAATGATAAAGTTTTTCCAGACAAAGCTTAAGGAGCTTGACATGGAGACAGGGAATATGAAGGAGTTGCTGACGAAGCAGAGTGAGAAGGAAGACAAGCCTAGGACTATTGAGCCTGTTCACAAAAACAAGTTAGCAGCTTCAGCACCAATAAGAAGGTCGGCTACAGCAGAAGCTAATGTTTTGGTAAAACCTAGCTTTCTTGATGGCCTTTTGAATGATGGCATAATGCCAGAGCCAGTGGAGGAAAAAGAGGTGAAAGCTAACTCAGAAGGAGACAAGAAAGGTGACAAGGATGGAAATAAAAGCAGTGGTTCTGGGATGACAATGCTTTTGGCTGGACTCAAGTATGAAGGTTAAAGGGAATAGTGGCAAAGGGAAGGAAGTTCTTTCTCTAGAGAAAAGAAAAATGGAAAACTGTTGTTGTTGCACAAATAAAGTTGAAGCATATTTTAAGTGAGTCGCATATTTAACGCCTCATTCTAAAGGAAGACGCAAAGTTTGTTGAAAAGGACACACCTTTCCCTCCCCATCTGGACTCCCTTGTTTTTCTGTCCCAGGGGAGACCATATCAGACCAAATCCCTTCCAAGGCCATCTATTACTAACATATTTCAACGAAGACAATATAACCCTTCATGTCGTATGTTTCGGAACCTTGTTCGGAGCTGAGGTCCGATATTAGCATGTTTGCGCCTAGTATCACCACCACAATAGACAATTTCAAGGTGGAAGAATTTACATCGACACAACCAGGTATCCTTCCTGGGTTTCAAGGACACAACAAGGGTACAACGACAGTGGATGGTATCAAGGAAGCGGGAAACGGGGAGGGGGTTGAAGATGGTAACGTGATACAGCATGATCTGCTTGTTTGCCAACCGTGTGATGAGGATGTTATTGCTGGAGGAAAGACCAACAGCAGGAGCAAGGAGCAAGAGAGAGAAACGAGAACGAAATATGCTACTGACAATGGCGGAGATGACTATGACGAGGACGATGAATCTTGGGATTGTGATGGTAATGGTGGTGAAAATGATGATGATGAATATAAGCCTGGGTATGATTGTAGCACAATATGGTATACATGCCCGCAAGAAGGGTGTGAATATAAAGCGAAGGAGAGAGGCAGCATCAAGAGTCACCTTGCTCATATTCACAATATTGGCGTAACGTGGCATACATGCCCGCAAGAGGGGTGTGAATATAAGGCGAAGGACAGAAACAGCATCAAGATACACCTTGCTCATACTCACGACATTGGTTTAACCTGGCACACATGCCCACAAGAGGGTTGTGAATATAAGGCGAAGAAGAAAAGCAGTATCAAGTCCCACCTTGCTTATATTCACGACATTGGCGTAACCTGGCATTCATGCCCAGAAGAAGGGTGTGAATTTAAGGTGAAAGTGAGAAGCGATATCAAGAAGCACCTTGCTGCTCACGATGTTGGCGTAACCTGGCATTCATGCCCGCAAGAAGGGTGTGAATATGAGGCGAAGGCGAGAGGCACTATCAAGAAGCACCTCGCTCATATTCACGGCATTGACGTAACATGGCATACATGCCCGCAAGAAGGGTGTGAATATAAGGCGAAGGCGAGAGGCCTAATCAAGACACACCTTGCTCGTATTCACAACATTGGCGTAACCTGGCATACATGCTCACAGGAAGGGTGTGAATATAAGGCGAAGGAGAGAGGCAGTATCAAGTTACACCTTGCTCATATTCACGATATTGGCGTAACATGGCACACATGCCCGCAAGAAGGGTGTGAATATAAGGCGAAAAAAGAGGCGATATCAAGCAGCACCTAGCTGGTATTCACGACATTGGCGTAACCTGGCATACATGCCCGCAAGAGGGGTGTGCATTTAAGACAAAGCAGAGATGCACGATCAATGACCATCTTGCTCTTACTCACGGCATTGGCTTCACCTGGCATACATGCCCGCAGGAAGGGTGTGAATATAAGACGAAGCAGAGAAGCCACATCAAGGCCCACCTTGCTAATATTCACGATATTGGCGTAACGTGGCATCCATGCCCGCAAGAGGGGTGTGAACATAAGGCGAAGGAGAGAAGTAGCATCAAGAAGCACCTTGCTCATATTCACAATATCGGCGTAATTCGCCCTCCACGCCAGCAAAAAGGAAAACATAAAAGGCGAACATAAAAGGCGAACATAAAAGGCGAACATAAAAGGGCGATGACGAAAAGCACCCTCAAATACCACCTTGCTCATATTCATGGAATTTTTTGCCCTAAACCTAACGCCTAGATACGTTGTAATTAAAACTGGTTCGAAAAGTCTGTTCTTTCCGAAAGCCCCAATTTGGCATTCCTTACTTTATTCTCAAATTTCTTTAGGGTCACGTAGAATATATTGGGTTAATTGGGGTCATTGGTCATTTATTTGTCGGACCAGGTGCTTCTTCCAAAAGCATTGCTAGCTGTTACTGGAAGCATTCAACAAAGCTCCCGAAGTTGCCGGGCGAGCATATCGGTGTTCAGTGAGAGTATGGCGTCAAATATGGAAATGTTCGCGCCAAATACCATTACCACAATAGATGATTTCAAGGTGGAAGAATTAACATCAACAGAACCAGGTATCCTTCCTGGGTTTCAAGGCCCAAACAAGGGTACAACGACAGTGGATGGTATCAAAGAAGCGGGAAACGGGGAAGAGGTTGAAGATGGTAACGTGGTACGGCATGATCTTCTTGTTTGCCAACCATGTGACGAGTTTGTGGAGGTTGTTGCTGAAGGGAAAACCAACAGCAGGAGCGCTAATGTTCACGATATTGACGTAACATGGCATATATGCCCACAAGATGGGTGTGAATATAAGGCGAAGCAGAGATGCACCATCAAGCAGCATCTTGCTCATATTCACGATATTGGCGTAACATGGCATCAGTGCCCGCAAGAAGGGTGTGAATATAAGGCGAAGTTGAGAGGCACAATCAAGAAACACCTTGCTAATATTCACGATATTGGCGTAACATGGCATACATGCCCGCAAGAAGGATGTGAATATAAGGCGAAGGAGAGAGCTATTCTCAAGAGGCACCTTTCTTATATTCACGATATTGGCATAAAGTGGCACACATGCCCACAAGAAGGGTGTGAATATAAGGCGAAGGAGAGAAGCACCCTCGAGTATCACTTTGCTAATATTCACGATATTGGCGTAAAGTGGCATACATGCCCGCAAGAAGGGTGTGAATATAAGGCGAAGCAGAGACACAGTATCAAGAGACACCTTGCTAGTATTCACGATATTGGTGTAATGTGGCATTCATGTCCGCAAGAAGGGTGTGAATATAAAACGAAGCGGAGATGCAATCTCAAGGCCCACCTTGCTCATATTCACAATATTGGCGTAATTCGCCCTCCACGCCAGCAAAAAGGAAAACATAAAAGGCGAACATAAAAGGGCGATGACGAAAAGCACCCTCAAATACCACCTTGCTCATATTCATGGTATTTTTTGCCCTAAACCTAACGCTGATCTTTTGAAAAGTCTGTTCTTTCCGAAAGCCTCAACTTGGCACCCCTTACTTTATTCTCAAATTTCTTTAGGGTCACGTAGGATATATTGGGTTAATTGGGGTCATTGGTCATTTGTCGGACCAGGTGCTTCTTCCAAAAAGCATTGCTAGCTGTTACTGGAAGCATTCAACAAAGCTACCGAACTTGCCGGGCGAGTATATCGGTGTTCAGTGAGAGTATGGCGTTAGATATGGACATGTTTGCGCCAAATACCATTACCACAATAGATGATTTCAAGGTGGAAGAATTTACATCAACGGAACCAGGTATCCTTCCTGGGTTTCAAGGCCCAAACAAGGGTACAACGACAGTGGATGGTATCAAAGAAGTGGGAAACGGGGAGGGGGTTGAAGATGGTAACGTGGTACGGCATGATCTTCTTGTTTGCCAACCATGTGACGAGTTTGTGGAGGTTGTTGCTGAAGGGAAGACTAACAGCAGAGGCGTTGGAGTGGTGGGTGTTGATGGACAGGTTGCTGCGAGGTTGTATGAGTACGATGAGGAAGAGATAGATGAGAGGCCTTACCGCTGCAAACAAAGGGGGTGCAACTATAAGGCGAAGTTGAGAGGCGATCTCAAGCAGCACCTTGCTGATATTCACGATATTGACGTAACATGGCATATATGCCCGCAAGATGGGTGTGAATATAAGGCGAAGAAGAGAGGCACTATCAAGAGGCACCTTGCAGATACTCACGATATTGGTGTAACGTGGCATACATGCCCGCAAGAAGGGTGTGAATATAAGTCGAAGCAGAGAAGCGCCGTCAAGACACACCTTGCTCATGTTCATGATATTGGCGTTACGTGGTATCCATGCCCGCAAGAAGGGTGTGAATATGAGGCGAAGGAGAGAGGCATGATCAAGAGTCACCTTGCTCATATTCACAATATTGGCGTAACGTGGCATACATGCCCGCAAGAGGGGTGTGAATATAAGTCGAAGGACAGAAACAGCATCAAGCCGCACCTTGCTTATGTTCACGATATTGGCGTAACATGGCATCCATGCCCACAAGAGGGTTGTGAATATAAGGCGAAGCAGAGAAGCCATATCAAGGCCCACCTTGCTAATATTCACAATATTGGTGTAACGTGGCATCCATGCCCACAACAAGGGTGTGAATATAAGGCGAAGCAGAGAAGCGATATGAAGCAGCACCTTAAAAATATTCACAACATTGGTGTAACGTGGCATCCATGCCCGCAAGAAGGGTGTGAATATAAGGCGAAGCAGAGAAGCGATATGAAGAGGCATCTTGCTAGTATTCACGATATCAGCGTAAGAAGGGTGTAGATACGTTGGCCAGAGGCATCTAGGTAATACATTAAGTGCATGGTTTTTAAAAAGAAAAAAGAAGGAGGGGAGAGGAAAAACAGTGTTCCTATTTTAATTACGATGGGGAGGGGAAAGAATCACTTTAAAGTGCTTTCTCCTTCAAACTCGGTAAGTAGACCCCGTGTCTTTTTTTCGTCTTTACTCTCTGGCTACTGAATTTATCATCCGGGCTAAACCTTGCAGGGTGGGCGGACTCTGTTACGGAGTTTGTAGGGGTGGATTTTTTAAGCGTGTAAACACGCTGACCGGAGGCATCTAGGTAGTACATTAAATGCATGGCTTTGAAGAAGAGATGAAGAGGTGAAGAGGAGGAGGAGAGAAGGAGAAGGGTAGAAGGGAAGGTGGTGGTGTAGAAGTGTGCTTTTGGGTGGTAGTTGGTGCTGGTTAGTGTTTCTTTTGCGTTTATGTGCGTGTGATGGCTGTGATGGTGTGGATTCAGGTGTTAGGGTTGGTGTGTGTGAGTAAATGAGTGGTATAAGAGGTGTGAGAGTGGTATGAGTTGTATGAAGTGTGTGTCGTGGTGTGTTGTGTGTATTGTGTGTTGTGATGGATGTATGGGTCAAAATAAGCTTGGAAAGGAGATGAAAATGAAGCTCATGAGAAACAACCCGACGATTGGGGTGTGCTTTGTGGAGACTTTTTATCCACTGAGAAGACTATTTTCGCTTTTTTATCGTCCTCAATTTACATCAAGACTTCCTTTAACCATTATATACAACTAACAATCAACGAGATACGTTATTTAAACAAAACTTATTCTCACCTTGATTTGTGTGCAGCAGCTTGTTTTTGGGGAAGGAGGGGGTTGGGAGGGGGGATTGTTCCCCCTAACCTTACCTCAACAAACGAAACGAAAGGTTAACATGAGACACTAACTGCTTAACTAAGTCCCCATATTCATTTACTAATTGCGTTGTCGACTTGACTTAATCTGAAGATGGTGGTAAGTTTAAGTGTTTCATATGTTTGTATAAATCCAACCCCTTCCCCTCGTCCTACCTAAGTTTATATTTAAACCAAATTCCAAAGCTAAAGAATGTTCGTTTTTTACACCCGTCTCTTCTTTCCCCCTCCCCCTACTCTCTCTTTCTTTTATTATCCCCTCCCCCTCCTCCCCCACCTCCTCCTCCTCTTTTCTTAAGTACAGGTGCGTTTTTAAGTAGTTCAGGTACAACAATAAACCTAACCCCCTTACCCTTCAAGTAAACCGCGTCCATTTTCTTAGTAGACCCATTAGGGAGAGTCTGAACTACAGACGACAACTGAAGGTTCATGGAGGACTCGGATGTTAAGAGAACACCACGGTATATTGAACCTGACTTCATCTAACGTGGGGGTTGAGGGGGTGGGAGGATCGGGGAGGGAGGGGGGGGGGGGAGGGTTAGGAGGTTGAGGGGAGGGGTATGTAGACGTCCATTTACACCATTTACACCATTCTATCTATGGCCTTTAAAATTGCTTTGAATTACACGCATTTATACATACATACATACACACGTGTATAAATATATTACATACCCAAATATACGCCCAAATACCCCCCGATTCCTGCATAAAAGTCCAAAAAATGTGTCACAAAAAGCCTCCTCGTACACCCCTCCCAATCCAAGCCAATCCTCTCTCCCTCCTCTAAGTATTTCGTGTAGATATTTGTGATGGAGAGGGGGGGACTTACCTCAACTGTTACCTTGTGAGTCTCAGCTTCTAATAAAAGCGTTAAAGGTACTCCTAAAGTTGACATTACTATTATGCCTTTTTTGGGGGACCACAAGACAAGAGCTTCCGACTTCCGACTTGGTCGAATTGGGGTGCTCCCTGCTCACACAAGCTCCTCTCCCTGTTTAAACCATCTTACGTTCTACCAAAACCCCCTCACCCCTCCCCCGTAAACCTTCTTCCCAATCCCCTTCATCCTTAATCTCTCCCCCCCCCACCCTCCCCACCCTCCCCCCATGTTCGTGTGGTTTATAATAACAATCATAATATTAACCCTAACACTCCATTCAAACCTACCATCACCTAACAATAAAACCCAAACCATAATCCAACCCCTCTCCACAACAAGTACTACTAACGTAGTTAGTACCTCTATTCTTGAATATACACACGAACATTCGGATGAGGAGGATGTTACATATAAACATAACAAACAAGGAGGTGTAAAACACGTTGATGGGAGTGGTTTTAATACGGAGGTGTTAATAGGGAAGTTAAATACTTTTAATGAAGAGATATTATACAGGTTGAATGATGAAGAGGGTTGGAAGGAGGTTTTTAAGGAGGTTATTAAGGATATAGAAGGAGGGAAGGGAAGGGGGGTATTGGAGTTAGATAATAACAAGGATATCAACCATGTTACTGAGGGTGAGGTTGGTGTTGGAGGTATTGATAATAAGGAGGGAAATAAGATGGGTGTTGATGATGTTTACATAAACCATAACCTCCCCCCCAGCTTGACAAGGACGGATGTAATATCACTCATAACTTCCAATACGTTGAAGGGTATTGATGGTAACGTAGATGTCTCGGGTTTCATCAAACACGTTGTTACTGGTAGGGTTGCCGATATTATCCAAGGTGTTAAAGAAAAGTTTGACGGTGTTTTTAACGATGTTATGCTATCACAAACACAAGATATGGTACACGGACGTGTCAACAACACAGGTGTAGTAGGAGAGGGGGATTATGATATTGGTAATGTTGGAGGATTGGAAGATAATATGAACGTAGGGGTGGAGTGCGTTGGAATTACGGGACTCAAACAAATCTTAGATGAGGTTATAGAGGGGAGGAAATAATAGCTGTGTGACCGGTTTTTTTTTTTGAACTGATAAGAGAGATTCGCAAGTTTAAGATGGTACACGATTTGGAATAATTTGTACTCTCTCTCTCTCTCTCTCTCTCTCTCTAAGGGGAGTAAGGGGAGGCTGACAACTTCTTCGCCATTGACTTATTCACCATCGCCATCGGGTTCAGAAACCACCATCGCTTCACCAGCAGCTCCACACTCAGTGGCACAGCCGTCAGTGCAGAAGTTCTTGCATGTCTGGTCCCAGGTGTTGCTACTGTAAGTTATTTCGGAGTTATACCTCATTTCCCCTTGACCCTCTCTTCTAACTTTCCCCCCCCCCTCGTCTCTCCCCCCCCCCCCTCGTCTCTCCCCCCACCCCCCACACGCCTAGATACCCTTCTCCGGCGTAATCCTGAACCTCCCCTTCCTCTCTTCCAACTTGCCTACTTCTCCCAACTTGCCTAGTCCCCTCTTCGTCCCCGCCCTCCCCTTCCCTTTGACCCTCTCTTCGATTTTCCTCTGTGTCTTAATGACCCTCCTGCTTGGTTTCCTGCTGAAGGGGCTTAGCGGCGGCTTGCTCCCGCTTCCCAAAATTGCCTTCTCCCTTTCCTCTCCCTCCCCCCCCTCCGACCCCCCCAGCCCGAACTCCTTGATCCCCTCCCTTATCCATTTCCCTGTAGTCGGTTCCGGGCTGACCATCCCGACCATCCCCTCCTCCCCCTCCCCTCCCTTTACGATGTCCTCCCCCCCCTCTACGTCAAAGACCACGTCGAAGCCTGAAGGGCTGCAAGGTTTTATAGGCGAGACGCTGGACGGCCCGGAGGACGACGTCGACTTCGAAACCTTTCCATTTGGCGTCACCGCGACGTCCGAGGGCACGACGGAAGCGGATCGGGGGGGGGAAGACTTGAAGGTGCTGACGACCGTGGGGGGGGGGGGGGGAACGTGGGGAGGGGAAAGGACCTTCATGAGGAGACTTGAGGGGATTGAGGGAGATGATGAAGATGGCGGTGGCGATGACGCTATCACAGGAACAGGAACCGGGACCTCCCCCTCTTTCTCTCCCTCCTCCTCATCTTCGGCGTCACCCCATAATTTGCGTCCTCCTCCCAAATGTTTCTCCTCCGCCCTCGCGATCTTCTCCTGAACCTCCTCCTCCTCCTCCTCCTCCTCCTCCTCCCCACCTCCCCCTGCACCCAGGCCGTACTTGTCGTGGTGAACGCTCTTCAACTGCACGTTCTTATCGCCGAACGGATCCAGGCCTTGCATGACACGCTCAATGCCCTCGGGGCTCAACCCTCCAATCTCTTCGTCCTCCACCGCCTCCACCGCCTCCACCACCTTCACCTCCTCCTCCACCTTCTCCCCCTCCTCCACCTTCTCCTCCTCAATCCCCTCCACCCCCTTCCTTATCAAACTCTCAAACTCGTCGTCCAACTCCTCAACGCTCTTCTCGCTCCACTTGTTCGGCGTCAGGCTCTTCCCTTCTACGTTACCTTTACTCTCCTTCTCCATCCTCTCCACCTCCACCTCAACCTCCTCTCCCCCTATCAACCTCCTCCCAATCTCCCCCTTGACCCTCCCCAACTTTTCCTTAACCTTCCTCTCGTCAAGCACCAACGTCTCCAACGCGAGCTTCCCAATCGCCAGTTCTTCTTCCTCCGCTCCATCCCCCTCTTCCCCCGTACACTCCTCAACCTCCTTCCTCCTCCCCTCTACAGCCTCCCCAAGGTGTCTCCTCAGCTTGATTAGAGCATCATACGTCCACATATCCTCCTCATCTCCCTCCCACACCAAGTCCTCTACGATTTCCACAATTCCCCGAGCAAGCTTTGCTCCACGATCAACCTTGACCCCCCCAAATCCCCCCCCCTCAACCTTGGCAGCACCCCTCCCTCCCTCATCCTCCCCCTCCAAACCGCCAATCAACACTTCAAGCTCCTTGCCCATATTCCTGACCTTCAGTAGCCCCGACACCATCGCATCGACCTTCGTCTTCACCATATTGTTTCTTTTTTTGCCTTAAACAATTTTCAATTAAGCCAAGACTGTTCAAAGCACTCCGGGTAAGGTTCTCACCCCCTTTCACTCCGATCCCCTTCGTCGCCCCTCCCATGATCCCTACCATGTATCTCTTTCCCTCCCTCTTCGCAAAGTGCCCCAAATACGTCGAACAAGGAAAACAATCCCCCCCCCTCTCGCTAACTGACCCTTGCGAGTTGCTGTCATTTGCCCTCCTCGAGTTCCTATTCGAGCCTTACGTCCCCCTGTCCTCTTCATATTCTTCCCTTCTAACCCGCGCGCCCCGCCAAACCCCTCCCAATCCCTTCCTCACCCATAGCCACTACAACATTCCAACATGCCCGCTCCATCAGGTGTGAAGGATGAGATCCTCGGCTTCGTCGCCGAGTGGTACGACCCCCGTCCCCAGCTTGTGAAGACGTTCCTCCTCAAATATTACTCCGCGACGCACGACGCCGAGCTCATTGATATCAAGGCCCACCGCTGCTTCCTCAAGCGCTCAAAGCTGCCCTCCTCCGTCTTCCCAAGCGACTTCAACGTAGGGAACCCGGTGCTAGTTTACGGCAGGGAGCTGAAAATCGTGGATTACGCGGACCCTCAGACGAGGAAGAAGCTAAGCCCCGTCTCCGAGTCCACAGTTGTCTTCTGCCTCCCCGAGACCACGCCTTCTTTCGGGAGCATCGTCCAGAGCTGCGAGTCTGCCGGTCTCCGCGTCTCGGACCTCAAGACCATCGCGGTGTCCGGTGGCACCACCCTGTCCAACGCCTCCGTCCTCCTCGGTGTATCCCCGGATGCCCTGTCTGATTCAAATGGAGTCTCAATGGTCGTGGCCTTCAAGGGACAGGACTCGGTACAGGTTGCGCAGAGGGTCCTCGCGAAGTACGGCCCTGGGGTCATCTGCGCCAACTCGGAAGGTGCCGCCCGGGACTTTACCGAATCGTTCCTCGACGCTCCCTCCGAGACAACAGCGACCTTTGACAACTGCACCTGCTGCCTCATCAAGCCCCACGCCGTCAAGGCCGGGTCCACAGGGAGCATCATTGACACAATACTGAGCCAGGGGTACGAGGTTTCTGCTATGCAGAGCTTCATCCTCGACCGTGCTGTCGCGGGGGAGTTCTTCGAGGTTTACAAGGGCGTCGTAGAGAACCACGGGGCGCACGTTGACGAGCTGACAACCGGGAAGGTCATCGCCATCGAGGTCCGCGCCGAGGACGCGGTCACCACCTTCCGCAAGACCTGCGGACCCTACGACGTGGAGATGGCGAAGGAGCTCGCCCCCAAGACCATCAGAGGACAGCACGGAGTCGACAACATTAGGAACGCTGTCCACTGCACGGACCTGCCCACAGAGGGCGTTAATGAATGCGACTACTTCTTCAACGTCCTCAACTTGTAAAAGAAACCGGAGCAGCGTGTATCATAGCGATGAAAGAGCTTGAGTCTTTATCTACTAAAGTCATCTGTTATTATTTCATCTTGTTATCATCTCATCCCCTCGGCATAGCAATGTCGGAATCATATCGATAAAATCGTCAATAATTGGTTCATCAATGATAATCGTGCCTCACTTTCCCTTCGATCTGGACCTCGCTGTCCTGCTCCTTCCCCTCTTCGACACCTTCTCCTCCTTCTCCTTTGCCGACTTCCTCGCCCTCGAGCTGGACCTCGTCTTCTTGCTGGAAGTTTCGGCCTTTGCTTTCTTGCCCCCCCTCTCCTTAGCCTTCGGACCAACGATTGCCCTGAATACTGCCCCTCCGTTGCAGGCAGGGGCAAAGATGAGGGTCACAATTGAGGCCACGGCAATGATCCAGACCCAGGCCTCGCTTCTCTCGACCTCCTTGATGAGGCTGAGGATTACGCTGTCCAAGAGCAGCTCAAGGACGGCTCCAAGCCCGAGCCAAGGCACGAAGTAGTCGATCGTGATGGTTCCGTGGAAGTAGGCGGACTTGCCCCTGTACACCCATGCCACATTCCTCCCAAAGAGGAACATGAGAATGTAGCCCTCGACAATCTCCAGCCACCAAACGTTGAAGGGGAACATGAAGACAAAGAGAGCGGAACGAGCCCAGCCTTCCTCCAGCCCTATCCCCTCCACGACATCTCTGTATCTGAACAGCAGCATGGAACCCCAAACCACGTTTGACCAGAATTGCGCAAAGGAAGTGTGCCCGAATTTTCCTTGCCAACCTTTGACACTAACTGACCCCGTCTTTGGATCCTCATGAGCAACTACAAAGTAAAAAAATGGGTGAGTCATTGAATACTACTTGCACTGTATCCACTACCGTCTTCGCCAACACTCACTTGTTGTCCAGATTAATTCTATAAAGACGAACACTACTGCAACTCCAACTGCTCCTGCCCGATCTAGTGACGAGGTGAAGTTGAGGTAGGCCCAGAGGAGGAGGCCAAGGAAAGCCACTTTGTAAGCAAGCGCCAGAAGCCTTTCCAACTGGGTTGAAGGCTGCCAAAATGGCGACGGGGACTTTCCCTTTGGCTTCATGCTATTTTAAAGTGTTTTTCACTCGAGATGGATTTTGAGTTTTTGTCATGAAAGAATCAGTTCCTTTCAAGAATGACCAATATCCTCCCTCAGGGGTCTCCTTCGGATGCTCTGAGGAAGTCACCGGCTCGGAACGCTATTAAAAATGTGAGCCCATGCACTCGACCCTTTTTGAATCAAAAGAAGCTCCCCCTCATCTTTCCCGAGGCGGCCCTGCTCCACCTGCCATTATCCCCCCCTTATTTAACTCGTATCCCCCTTTTATCCCCATCTCAGTGGCTTTTGAAGCTCAGGTTTACGGACGACGAGGCCGAGAACTATACGAACAACCTTCTGGCTCAAGGTGAGCCTCCTTGCTGCATGTTAAACTTGCAATGCTAAATTTTCCATATCCCTAACTCGCACGCGTGCCCCCACCTTTCCCCTCGTCCGCAGGTTTTGATGATATTCAGAGCATATGCGAAGACGTCGAGCTCTCCGACCTTTACGCGTGCTCCTTCTTGCCAGGCCATGCTCGTCGTCTTGTGAAAGCCTGTGGTTTTGCAAGGTCGCAGGTACTCGGGAGGGGGCTAGCCAGGTCAGCGAGCGTCGGAAGTGCTGCTCCATCTTCTCCTCCGCCCCTCGCTCCGTCTTCATCCACGGCGACCCTCTCCACTGCCAACCTCTCGTCATTTCCTAAAACTTTCCCTGGGAGACATCAGAGGCCGCACTCGTCCAATTCGGCCCCCTACTACCAAACGATCTCGTCCAATGCGACGACGGCGATGGCCACCGCCCCATCTCCCTTCTATGCCATACCGAGCTCCGACTTTGGAAGCACCGCCGGAGTGCCAACTTTTGGAACCACGAACCTCAGTGCGAGCGCAACAGCGGCGACTACTGTACAATGTCCCGAGTGCAGGTGTGAGTTCTACCTCCCCTCTTCCCACATGTCCCAGCACCTTCTCAATCAGCAGCCTCAGCAAAGAGGGGAGAACAGTGAGTTTGACGCCGCCCAGTACTCGTCTGGGGAGGGAGTCGGCACACCAAGCACCATATCTACAGGTGCTGACGAAGAGGAGAACGCGCAACTTCAGCCTCGCAGGTCCCCAACCCCCACGCCTTCTGAGAATCACCCCTCTCACTGGGGCGTAGGGGAGGTCGTAGCCTGGCTCAAAAAGGTGAGAAGAAAGGCGCGCACTGACTCATTGCAAACAACAAGCGTTCTTGACATTTTCGTCGCTCCTCCCCCGCTCCTTAAACTCTAATGATTACGCATATGTTCCTTCGTCGTGTCGCCCCTCCCACAGTTTGAGGCCCTCCGCACTCCAAACATAATATCTTCCGTCATTACAAAGGGCGTCGATGGGAGCATGCTCATGGAGGACAATGAGAAGGCTGCGGACATAATAGGGGTAACCTTCGGGCCTCACAAACGGCTCTTCGTTACGGAGCTGGCTTCGCTCAAGGAAGAGTTCAAGGACGTCGATGCCGTCCCCTTGCTCGCGAGGCAGTCGTCGGCTTCGCCTTCCCCCTCTCCCTCTCCTACCGCGAGGCCTCACACTGACAGAGCAAAGCAAGCCGTGCAAAGAAGGAAGAAGTCCAAGTCCCCAGTTAATAGAGTTGGAAGCTTTCAAAGTATAGAGAGCATAAAGGACGACTTGAGTGTTGCGAGTGGACTAGAGGATAGCGTCAGTATTGCGAGTCAGGATGGCAAGGAGAGGATGAGGAACTTGAGTCGAAAAGTCAAGGGAAGCGGAGGCGGAAGGGAGGGCAGGGTAGGGAGGGCGAGGCCGTTCTCCAAAGGTGCCGCTAAAGGGGTGAAGCAGCCCCCGAGGCTCAACCTCGCCATTGACGTGGGGGGGACCGAGGAGGCTGGAAGGCAAGGAAAGCTGGAGCTCGAGCTTGACTCAGTCGGCGATGAAAGCAGTGAGGCGTATCGGCGCAAGATTTCGGAGAGATTGGAGAGAAGCTACGAGTTAAGTGACGGGGGCACATTTTATGCTGGTGGCTTTGGTATTAATGCGAGGGGAATCAAGGAGGTACCAATTGGCGGGGGGGGGGGTATTATCCTGGAGGAGGAGGGTGGAGAAATCAATTCCGAGGGCGGTGAGGGGAATGAGGGGGGTGGGCAGGATGGGGAGGAGTACGAGAAGGGTGTTAGGGAGGTAAGGGGGGGGGAGGGGGGAGGCGGGAGAGGGAGGGGGGGGGGGGGGGAGCGATCATTACAATCTAATCAACTCCATCTCTCCTCGCAGGACAACAATGGGGACACACCAAACCATACCAACGCAATCCTGCGCCGAAATTCATCTTCCATTGCTGGAACGCCAAACACTGGAAGAAGGTCGGCTGGGTCCCAGAAGTCTGACGGAAGCCGGTCATCTCGCCCTCTCTCTGCACTGAGGACGCCCAAGAACACCAAGGACAATATCATCGTCCTGAGGGAAGTCGGAAGGGGGGCCTGCGGAGTCGTCAACGAGGCCCTCTACCTACCCACTATGACATTGGTTGCCGTGAAGAGCGTTGGGGTTGGAGAGGGAGACAAGAGGAGACAAATCATCAAGGAACTGACTCTCATGCACTCCATGTGCTCCGCGGCCCTCGGTGGTAGCGAGGGGGGGGTCGATGGAGGCGCAGTTAATGAGGTACACCCTCACATAGTCGGCTTCTACGATGCCTTCACGGACCCCGAGAAGGGCTGCATTAAGATGGTCCTCGAGTACATGAACGCAGGAACCTTACAGGATCTGGTTGAGGCCGGAATAAGAGTGACAGACTCCCTCTTGGCGTCGGTTGCCTACTCGGTGCTGCTTGGCCTATCGTCCGTCCACCAATCGAAGCAGATACACCGGGACATCAAGCCGAGCAACATTCTCCTCGACAGAGATGGGAGGATCAAGATCAGCGATTTCGGCATCGCGAGAAAGCTGGAGCACTCTATCTCCATGGCGTCCACGTTCACTGGGACCCTTACTTACATGTCCCCGGAGAGGTAAGTCTAAGCGAGCAAGAGTAGCGCGGCGACCTAAGTGAGCCGTGGAAAGAGCTGGAGTCGAAATACAAAACCTCTTTGCTTACCTGCCATCTGTCGTCGCCATCGCTGTCGTCCTTTCGCTCCCTCTCCCCCCCCTCGCTCTTCGCTTCCCACCTTTAGGATCAGCGGGCAGGAGTACAGCTACCCCAGCGACATCTGGAGCCTCGGGGTATGTCTGTGCACCCTAGCGATGGGAAAGTACCCCTTCCCAACCAACAGTGGATACTGGGGTGTCGTGCAGGCCATTCAAGACTCCCCCACCCCCACGCTAGGTGATCAGTTTGACCCACTCCTGCAGGAGTTCTTGGACCTTTGCCTCGCCAAGGACCCGTCGAACCGACCGCCCACTTCAGTCCTTCTCGAGGTGAGTGGAGCATTGAGCGAAAGTCCGTGACGAGTGAAGCTGAAGCTCTAATTTTTCTCATCCCCCATCTCGCTTCCCCCCCTTCCCCAGCACCCATTTTTGAAGAAGTTCGATGCCTCCAACGCGTTCAGTACTCAGCAAAGCCCCGTAGACGCTAGCCCTGAAAAGGTGAAGAAGGCCCAGGAGCTCGCTCGGAAGGTCATGGACTACTACTGCGACAAGGCGACAATCGCCAGGGAGGGCGTACAAGGAGACCTGAGCTTGTTCGTACCGAGATTCAGGGGGGAGAGACTAGGGACACTTGCGGGACAGCTGGGGATGCCACTAGAGGTTTTGGAGCAAGTATTCGAGACTGAAGGGGGCAAGGCGAGAGTACATTTGGGGGGGGAGCTGGGGGGGCTGGTGGGGGGAAGGAAGACTCTAGGGCCGATCAAAGAGGGGGCAAGGGGAGGGAGGGGAGGGAGGGGAGGGAGGAGTGAGGGAAGAGGGGGAGGGGGGGGTGGGGGGAGGGAGGGGAGGGGGGGCAGGGGGGGAGCGGGTGTGACTAATTTAGAGGAAGGTGGAAAGGGGAAGTACATCAACATAGCGCTGGGAACAAGTGGTGGAGGAGCCACAGGGTGATTGAACACGCGTAGGGTTTTTGTTCTATAATACTATGTGTTTTTTTTGCTTGGTTTTAGGCAGCGTCTGCGGCAGGAGCATCAGCGGCAGGGGCATCAGCGGCAGGGGCTTCAGGAGTTGCTTCAGGTGGGGAAGTTTCAGCTGGGGCATCCTCAGAGGGAGCCTCCGTAGATTCTTTGGGGGCGGCATTTTCTTCGGCCACGGCTGCGGGAGCGACAGCGCCAACCTCGGCGTTGTACATTTCAGCGAGCTTGGTGAAGAGGTCAGCATCAGACATCTTCTCCTTGTTCGCCTCTGCATGTGGATGTAGAGGGAAGGGGATGGGGGGGGGGAGATAGAATGTTTGTGAGTTAGGAGAAAGGGGTGGTTACGTCAATAATTCGTGGTCAAAATTGTTGTAAATCATCCTATGAAACTCCATGTCCCGAGCAGTTGAGGAGATGAGGATGGGAAAGAAACGGGGAAACGCACCGTACTCCGCCTTAAGCTTGTTAAAGAGCTCCAACTCGGCGTCTGGAGGGACCATTGATGCAGCAGCTCCCATTATGCAACGTATATGTACTCTGGTTGAGAAGTGGGGAAAGTGGATAGATTATGTGCAGTTGTCACTGGACATGGACTTATTCTAGCAAGTTGACGAGATTTTTTTTGTGTTTGCGGGGATTGATGTTTTGACGCGAGTGTCTGCAAAATGTCAGAGCTTCGGGTGAATAAGAATGATTTTCTTTTTTGAGGGAATGAGTCAAGAGAAAGACAGAAAGACTCGGGAAAAAGTCAAATTGGTAGACGTCCATATTCTTCTCTAGTTTGATACAATCGAGGTATTGTTCTGACTGATCGTCTTTGAATATTTCTCTCCAACGAAAAGTTAGTTTTTCTATCCAAAATAATCGCCAGGAATCTTAAAAGTCACCAGCAGGAACCCCATCGACTCGACATTTCCTCAACACAAACTCCTTATTGAGCCCCTTCAATTGCCTGTATTGACTAAGTTACGATTCGTCGTAACTCAGTTAAAAACAACGTTCTCAATTCTGATTTTCTCCACGTTCATCTGCCTCGCCATGTCATCAAACAACCAAGGAACATCAGACTACTACCGCGCAGATGGAGTAAGAATTCAGCACAATCCTTACACCGCTGAGATGGAGCTCAAGTACGGTAAGCCTGGGGCCACCGATAGCGAGGGATTCGATCCTTACAGGGACAGTGTAGGGCCCGGTATTTACGGTGGGTTGGTGGTTAGGGACAAAAATGGTGCCCCGGTTATTGGGGAACAGTACCAGGGGCACAACCCCGTTCCGGGGCCCGTGTATGCGGGTGGGGGGTACTCGAGGATGAGCCAGGCGTTGGGGGATAACAAAGCTGTTGAGAAGCTGCTGGATGAGTACCCCGAGTTGGTCAGGTGAGTCGGGGAGACATCTTCGATTGTTGACTGTCATTTTTGCCCACCATCCCCCCCTTCCCCTCGCCCCCTCAGCGAGATAACAACTGGCGGCGCAACCCCTCTCCACATGTGTGGTATGTCCCGCAAGAACCAGCTGTCCACCTCCCTCTTAATCTCCAAAGGCGGTGACATTGAGGCGCTCGACACGTACGGTTACACGCCCCTGCACAGGATGGCTTCCAACAACCTGCCGATCGGGGCGAGGGCTCTGCTTGAGGCAGGGGCAGAGGGGCGAAGGAAGACCACGAGGGGGGAAGATGCCATGAGCATTGCAGTAGGCAGCAATGCGATTGATGTCGTTGAGGTTCTCAAGGAGTTGGTGTATTGAGGTTGGGGTAGAGGGGGTATCACAGAGGGTGGAGAAAGGACGCACCCACTGTAAATAAACCGAGGGGTCTGATTTGAGAACATAACACTTTCGCTCTTTTTGCATTGGTGGTCTGGCCCTATCTTCCACTTTAGACACGTTTGTCCCTCACTTTCCCCCCGCCCCGCCTCCCAGGAGCTTCCCGAGCGCCCCACTGACCCCGCTTCCGTCCTTGTTCCCGTACATGCCAGCCTTGATCTGCAGGGTGGGGGGATGGGTGGGGGGGTAGATGCCGTTAGCATAGTCTGAATCTGCAGAATTGTTGGTGTCGCTGCAATATCGTCCTGAAACGTTTCCCTTTCTTCGTTTCGCTTTCTTCTTATTTATAACCCTTCGCTTCGCTTTTCCTTCCCCCCTTCCCCCTTCCCCCCCCCCCACCCACTCTCACCTCGCTCCTATTGTCAATCAGGGTCATGGTGCTCCCAGTGCGGCGGTCCTGCACGAGTATGTAGACGAACTCCCCGGTTTTCATAAAGTCCGCGACCTCCGCGAACACGAATCCGAAGGTGCGGCCGCTCCCCCCCTCGATATTGTACCTGATCCTCATCCTGTGGGTGTTGTCGTCTTTGCTGATATATGGGGTGCTCTCGACGAAGTTCCTCCTCCCCTCCCTGGACCCGCCCTTGTCGGTCCCGTAGCACTTGAGGTCGTCCCCGTACTTGAGCTGGACGTTGTGGTCGTTGCGGACAATCTCCCAGGAGTTGGACATTACGGTGTTAGGGGCCATGTGACCGATGGGGAACAGCTCCTTGCCAATGAAGTAAGCGCAAGCGACAGCGAGGACGCCGGCGGCGCCCCAGCCGACAAGGTTGAAGCCAGCCTTCACCTTCTCTCCAGGGGTGAGTACCTCTGTTGATACTGAGCCTGGTAGGGGGGGGAGAAGCAATGAAGATGAACATGTCGTTTACACGTTTGTATGTTGTTTAAGGAGTATATGTTAGTTTTAGTGAAAGTATGGGGCCCTAGAGGTGCACAGTGATACATAGAACAATGGGGACGGCTTCCCGTCATTCGTTGAGTCTGCTTATTTTTCGTATTCAAATATTATACGCCTCAACTATACAGCTATGGATCAATTAGAGCAATGTGGTCCCAGAAATCTCATAACCCTAACCATTTCTACCTCACCTGCCTCTCCATACTGATCTTTAGGAGCCCCTCCTGCGTCCTTTGGTTTCTCAGATGAGAAATTTCTCCTGGGTAGCCGGTTCACCTGCAGGCGGAGAGCGGACAGGCTGCGAGTTCCGCACCTGGGGGGGGCACGGGCAACGATGATGCGGGGGAGCGATCGGAGCATGAGGAGGGGAAGGTTGACTTTTTTGAGGGATGGAAATAAATGAGGGGAATGAGGCGGATTGAGGAGTTTGCCGGGGGGGCGGCGGGGGGCAGGCTCGTATTTTATACATATAAAATGGAACTCGATTTTCTTTTTGTTTTTTCGATCTTTGATTTTGCGTCCTCCTCCCCAATTATACGCTTCCTAGCTTGACTCCTTTCCCCCTCTTCCTCTTTATGCTCTTCCCTCCCCCCTCCCCCTTCAATATCCCGTCCTCGTCCAGCCTTCCCTTCACCCAGTCCGGGGGCTTGAGCCACTCGCTCCCACCCAGCTTCGGCCATATGTTGGTGTGGAAGTGGTAAAAGTGACCTGTTAGGATACCCATTATGTGGGGGAGGGCGGCAGAACCAGACTGCTGCTGGAGGACGTCGGCGGCCATCAGGCCGAATGGAAGGGTCCAGTATGGAACGGTGAAGACTGGGGTGTATTGGGCAGGGGGGAGGGGGGAGAGAAGGGGCATTAGTTAATGAAAATTCAGTGCATCGCTTTCGCGTCAAGTCACATCGCGTTGCTGTTGTTGGCCCCTTTAACTTCTTCTCACCTAGCCACTTCACTGAATCGTGTGGGTTCTGGCGAGAAAGGACGTGGAGCATTGCAGTGACTACGGAGTTGGCGAAGAAGGGGGTCATGAAGAGAGAAGAGAGGATGGAGAGGAGTGTCACCTGAGAGAAGAGGAAAAGGAGATAGGTTGAATTACCGAAGCTGAAGGGAAGAGGGAGGAG
>BRYA01000641.1:46894-74436 GCA_030267965.1 Triparma columacea
CCCCCCCCCCCCCCCCCCCCCCCCCCCCCCCCCCCGGCGACAGGAAAATGTATTCATCCCAAGGTCATTTAGCGCAATTGCAATAACGCAAACCATCCCCTCAGCCCCTTAAACCATCACTTGCTCAAACCCCTAATGCATTGTCCCTAGCGTAAACTCACCTACTCTCCAAGTTGGACCCGTACTGGTACAGGTAGTAGATGGACATTAGCGACGATATCGAAGGTGGACCAAGGAACGCAGCAGCAGTGACGAACCGCCAGACCTGGAACGGGAGGGCCTGAGGCGTCAGGGCGAAGAGACCCTGGGAGACCTCCTCGCCGAGGAGGAGGGAGAGGAGGGAGAGGGCACTGCAGAGGGTCATGTAGACACGGGTTAAAGGAAGGACCTTGGAGTAACGAGCCTTCAAGTCAGAGGCGGTGGATGCAGAGGCTAAGGAAGCGGAACGGAGGGATGGCTTCCCGGTGATCGTCTTGGAGGACTTAGAGGACTTGGAGGTAGAGGCGGAGGACGAGGACGAGGAGGAGGAGGAGGTTGAGGATAGGGAACCTGTTCGAGAGGCTGACTTTTTCTTTTGTGCGGACTTCTTTGAGGTGATTTTCTTGCTATTTCGGGCATTTCCTTTACTATTTCCTTTGCTTGGTTTAGATGCTCCACCTCTTATGGATAAAAATGCCGGAGAATCAGAGAGAGAGAGAGAGGAGGACAATTGCGAGAGACCGACAGCGTCGCTGAAGTTGGGTTGTGGGTTTAGGAGGGAGACAGGGGGGGATGGCATAAATTTTTGGGCATTGTGAGTTGCTAGACCCACGTGAATGAGGCAAACTAAGAGGAATATACGCATCCGCATGAGCTGTTCAAAATGCCCAAATTAATTGAGGGTGCCACAGTGAAAGAGTGAAATTCTCATTTGAGCCTCATTTGAGCCAAATGTCAGATACTTTCACGCTCACGGACGATGCAGAGGGAAATGATGATAATAACCCACTCCGTGACTGGTACGCCCGTCAGGCCGCCTACTTGAGTCGGGTAAAAATTCTGGTGAGTGGAAAGAGTCGGGGGAAGTGGAACTTGGGGGTGGGGCAAGGGAGTAAATACTGCGAATGACAAGTAGACTGCTGTGGGGTGGCAGCACACATCTCAACCCTCCCTCATTTCCATCTCAACCCTCCCTTCCACCCAACCCCATCAGGCTGTAAAGACTGTGAAGGCAAAGATCAGGTACTCAGCCTACTCCTCTGACGTCGGAGAGGCCGCCCGTCCTGTCGCCCCCAAGTGGGTCGTGAACGCCGCTTACGGTATCGTCGGAATTTACATCGTGGGTGACATCAGCTTCGAATGCTATAATGAGAAAAACAAGAATAACCTGGAGTGGACAGACTGGCCTGTGGTGAGGAAGGGTCTTCACGCAGCGACATTCCAAGGGATCGCGTCCCTGGCGATCCCCACGATTCTCATTCACAGCGCCGTCAAATACAGCAGTAGGGGGTTCGCAATGTACGCACCCGGGATGCTCAAGTTTGGACCCTCCGTCGTCGGGCTTGCACTCATCCCGTTTATGCCCCTGTTCGACGAGCCTGCGGAACACGCGATCGACAAGTTTTTCACAAACTACGTCCCCCCCGCTATCTACAAACCGAAATCATTGAACCCGGAGTGGGTCAAGTTCGGAGAGAAGGAGAGGGGGGGGGTGAAGGCCAAAGGGGATTAGAAGATGAAGTAATAGAATGATATTTGATGATAAATGTGATTAACCGTGCGCTTCTCCCCTTGCTCACTTCTCCCCCTTACCCCCCCCCCCCCTCGCCCTTCGCCAGTGTCAGCAGCAGCCTCAGGGTGTTCGCCACAGCATCCCTCCCCAAGTCCAACACGTCCCACTCCGTAAACTGAAGGAACCCCAGCCCCACATTCATTTCGCACACGACTTCCCCCCCAGAGACGCAGTAGAAAGCATCCATCGAAACGGACGCGACGACGGGGGTGTGGTGGTGGTCGAAGCTTTCGCCCATCTGCACCGTCGGGAAGGTCCCCCCCAAATCTCCCCAGGGGCCACACCCGAAGGAGGCGTGGAGATAGTCGAGGTCTTCACCTGACAGGGTTTCGTAGTCCACGTCGAGCTTACCGAGCGACGCGGTCGTACCCGTGGCGTAGTCGACGAAGGCGAGGCGGACGGACGGGGAGGAATCCTCGTCAACGGACTCAAGGTGGAGCATGAAACCCAGGCGCAGCATTTCAGAGAGGAACGCAGCGAGGTCACGGCGTTGGACGGCCGTGGGGGGGCCAGGGTAGGCCTGAGGGCCGAGGTAGGCCTCCTTGATTGCTAAGGCCTTGAGGTCGCGGAGTCGCTTGATGTTACGGTTCGAAAGGGGAGAGGTTGATGGGTCGGCATCATCATCATTGAAACATTGAAGTAGTTGTTGTTCCATTTTCTCTAGTATGGACTCAGGGAGGACTGCGAAGGACACGGTGCACCCGTCGGGGTCCAACTCAATGTTCCCGGAGTGGTGGGGGGCTGTGCCAGCCACGGAGGGCGCGAAACCCGTCGAGACATAATGCTCCTTTTGCTTGTGGAAAAAATAACCTTCACAACCTTCCTCCGTACCAACCGTCCAACCCGTGGTTGGCGCCTCCCAGCGGATGACGACCCCGTAGTCCTCGAGTTTTGCGCTCGTCCCTGTCTTGACGGTCGGGTCCGCTGTCTCCCCAATTCTTTGTTGCCTGATCTTGTCCTTCCAGGTGCTCCCACCCTCCTTTGAGACCCTCCCGTAAACTGATTCGAGGAAGCCCCCCCCGAACCTTGCGACCGCTAGCTCCTCGTGGACGGCCGGGACGTTCGCTGCGGTTTGGACAGTCTTGCAGGTGGAGAGGAAGTTGCCGTAGTCGTTGATGCTAAGCATGGAGGCGATGAGGCGTATCAGCTCGACCGGAAGGTTATCGAATGGGGGGGGACCAGCGTACTTCACCTTGGTTGATTTGTTGGTTGATTTGTTGGTAGATTTCTTCTTCTCCTTCTTCTTCTTCTTCCTAACCCCATTAAGAGGTGGCACAATAGAGGGGATTGAGGGAGGAAAGGGAGGGATGGGAGGGATGGTAGGTGTTTGAATTGTAGGTGTTGAAGTTGTAAGGCCAAGCATGTCCATAATGGCTGAAAATACCATTAGGGTTTTCGTGTTGATGTATGGATGTGGGAATGGGCTGCTGGGTGGGCCTTGTGAGTGCTGGTTGATAATGTTTGTGATGGATGCTATTTAAACTTGTTGGACGGTTGAAATAAGTGGAAAAATAAGCTGAGTGGGGGGATAAAATGTGGGTAAAATTGGGCCAAAAAAGAATGGGTCAAAAATGGGCAAAAATAGAATGGTATTGGGGTTAAATGGGCTATTCTTAGGTGTGTTATGATGCGTGAAGCCTTCCGTGGCTGAGCGTGCATGACTCTGACGTGTCGATGAGAATCGGCATGTAGTCGTGGTGCGTGTGAGGTCGATCTTAGGTCCATATGTGAACCTGAGAAGGGGACTTGAACCTCAGGGGAGGAAAAGGGAAAGAGCAGATGGAGCTCTGAAGAAGACATTCTATTACACCGATTTTATATTGGAAAGCTTTAGTTTTAACAGTTAGGAGATACTCGTCATCAGGTTATTGGGCCCATACAAGCTACTTCTGACGTATAAACCGACATAGGATCAAATACAAAGAAAATAAACACTTGACATTTCCCTACACGTTCACGGAGGGATTTAACAAAGTCGAGAATTTAGCACAACCAAACAAACGACAATACAGACAAAGCCACCGAGCAGGATGTATACGACACAGCCCACGCCAAAGACGGCAAGGGGCCAATCTGACGACGGAAAAGACCAGGATCAGAATAAGAAGACAATGGAGTCTACGGTAAGCACAGACAAAGTGCCCCCTACACAGACACCTAGTAAGCTGGGAGATCCAGCGGGAGAGATATCAAAGATGATAACCCCCACGACGACTATAAGGGACGACAGGACACCCAGTACGACAGACACAGCTGACCAGCAGCTCAGTAGTACAAAACCCTATCGTCTGAAACAGAACACCAAAAATTATGGTAGGATGGAAAGGAAGGGCGATCCCGAGGCGGTCACGGGAAGGGGCGGAAACCCCGGCGAAATCGCACCGTATCCCATCGGAATAACGGGAGGAGACAACCCATTCGACACCTGGGGGGACAAGAACTCAGAGGACCAGCAACCAACCGGGGAAGGGCCAGTGTACAAAACCGAGGGCGAAAAGGGGGAATCCGGACCCACGGGGAACGATACGACAGCCTCGATTGCCGAACTAGCGAACGCAGGGGCTACCATGGCCATGTTGGGACTAACAATTCATGACATACTATGGAAACAGCTACAACAACGCTCGGAGGAACAACCGAGGAGCACTCTCGCGGCATTCATGAGGGTCCAGGGCACAAGGTCCAACCCACAGTCCCTTTCCAAAGACGAGGGCGAGATACTTAGGAGCATAGCCAGCGACTGGGAGGAGAAGAACAGACAACCCAAAGAACAAAGAGGGGGCGCGAGCAACGACAGGGAGGAGGGGCGAGCGAAGGAAACCCAGCTCCTGGTTCAGGCCATCGCACAGCTCAAGCCGAGACCGAAAACGAGGATACAACCACATCAATCCAAGTCGCCTCCTATCACTCTAATAGCAGGTATCACAGCCCATAAGGCTAAGATCACTCGAGTTACCACGTCGGTAATCGCGGCCACAGGTCTTGGAGCACAGCCAGCCGTGAGAGACACGAAGAAACAGCTAGGGTACGGAACGGTCAGAATCGAGCAGATCAAACCAGCACAGTGGCAAGAGATCTTCGAACACATCAGAGGAAACTTCGAAGTTGACGAGGCAGCTGGCGCGGACGCCGTCATCAGAAACATCTTCGACGAATGCTACCCAGCGGAGGTCGACGAGGCCGCCACATTCCTCGATCTAGCTGAACAGGCGGCTACACAATGGGAAGTACCAACGCTCGTGGGATGCCTGATAGCTCTGAAGCAATGGGCGCGCAACAAGACCAACCAGACCTCAGAGGAATGGGGCGAGACGGCCCTAGCAGAAGGACGTCAGATTGTCAAGCAAACGTGCAAGGGGGAGGTGTTGAAGCGCGCACGCGGAACACTCAGCATCACGACCTTGATCAAAGCAGCGGCTGCGACCAGCGAGGAAGACCCCAAGGATCTTTTGAAGTCACTCACGAGGATGGTGGCTAAAGCCTTCAGGATGTACGCGATCGACGAGAGCTCTAAACTATGCCCTAGCAAAGAGTGGAAGCCGGACGACGGCAACACTGACAAGGACGCCCTCACGGTCTCACTTCTTAACTACGCACAGGAATACTTCAACGAGGATGAGGTCGACGAGAGTGTGAGGGCAGCACGGTTCATCGCGGGGCTCGACAAGACAGCCAAACACTTTATTGAGAGGGAGAATGAAAAGAAGATCGACGGCAACAGTGCGAGCAGGAGGAGAGAGAACAAGAAGAAGGGAGGAGGTGAAGCGACGGAAATCAAGGTCAACGCCGCAACCGTCGCACAACGCAGCTCTCCCACATCCACTACCCAGCAATACGGTGAGAAATGGGCCTTTCTACCGGAGAGGCTGTCATCGAGGCTACGGAAGAAACACCCAAACAAACTGAGCGAAGAGGACAGGAACGCTTACAAGGACACGAAGGCGTGCTGGGCGTATGCCAGCCTACGCGACGAATGCTGCAACGACGAGGAGGCATCCAAGGGCTGCAGGAACCCGACCTGCATTAGGCGTAACTCGGATCACACAGAGTCCCAGGGCATCTACGATGAACGCAAGAACAGGATGGAAAAGGAGATCAAGTCAGTCAACAAAGTTAACTCCACTAAGGCAGAGGACAGCCTCACCCAGGATCAGGAGACCGAGGAGAAGGTGAGCACTGCAACGAAATCGCAACCACCCAATGAACCTGAAGGACTAACCCTCGACACCCCCAGGAGTAACACCAAGGGGCAAGGGGGTTTAGGACAAGGGGGAGGGAGGCGCGAGAGTAGTAATGTAGGAAAATCAAGTCATCAAACGAAACCAACTAGCGGTGTTTTGGATTCGGGAGCGGGGGCCAATATTACCGACGTCAAAAACATAATTGAGGACACTATCGAGGACAGCCCAGTGATAACCAAAGGCTATGATGGCAACGTCAGGTCCGACAACAAGCAAGGGGAAATGGACCTAAACTTGAAGGGGTTCAACGAGAACGATGTACACACGAAGATCGATGTGATCGCACCCAACACAACAGGAGACAAGACGACAGGGACACTAACGGCAGAGGAAACCATCAAGAATAGGGGAGGGGTCATAGTCGGAGACAAGGACTGTAAAGCGATATTGTTCGAGGGTAAGAGAACCGCAGAACCGATCGTGGTACCGATCAGCCATTACGACTCGTCGTTCCCGTTCTTGCCGGAACCTGAGCAGTTCTTCAAGGGACTGACGAATGTCAAGAAACAAGTGGACGGCGCACTCAAGTCCCTAACGCTCAAAGCAATAGGCGAATACGTGGAGAGAGGGAAACGTACCTACAAAAGTTACAAGGGCAACCACGGGGCACGCCAAGTCAAAATCCAAGCGACGTCCCCAGCTTCCCCAGTACTATCCGACGTTGAGACTCCAGGCAGCGACAATTCACACGTACCTGAAGAACCAAGCCAGAACCAAGAGAACGCGAGTAGGGACATAAGGAGCGAGCTCGACGTGGAAGTAGAGACGATTGGGGAAGCGGAACTTGAACAGCGCGAAGGGGGGACCGACAAAGACAAGCTCAAGGAGAACGAACAGGACTTAACGAGATTTAGACAGGAGATCATACGCCTACAAAGTTTCGACGGTACCCTAATAACGACGGATATGGAGAAGGCGAGGGAGATACGAGCACGTATCCACCAGAAACTTGGAGACCACAGGAACCTACCTGACTATATCAACTTCAGCCACCGACTCAGGCAAGAAGATAAGAGACTCAGGGATGTTAGTAACAAGATTAAGAGAATGAGAAAGAACGGGAAGGCTGCGGACGAAAGGCGAGCTAGGGAACATGAGGAGAAGAAACTGGCCAAGGAAAGAAAAGAGAAGGAAGACAGGGAAAGGGACGAATACAATAACGGCGAGAGAGAAAAACAGGAGAGGCTGAAAGAGAGGGAAGCGGCAAGACGAGGGATCGGAGCACTCCTCGAGGCAATCGAAGGTCCAGAGGCGAAGGAGGATGCGGAGCTAGTTATTTGTACGTTCACCGGTGCCAAAGTAATCGGACACGACGGCAACAAGGACGGGTTAACCTTGGACATGGAACTTGAGGGGAGATTCATGGAAAAGATTCCACACAGCTTAGCCGTACAACTCAGCAAGGAGGAAGTTGAGAAGTACATAGCAGAAACACCGGGGGTCGACAGTCCAAAGACAACCAAGAAGAGGAAGATTATTGAGATACCCTATGAGGAGTTAGTGGCTAGATCTGTTGACATTGAGAGGAAACTAAGACACGTCCACGTAACACGGGGGCACCAATCTTACGGCCAAATGAGGAGGGAATGGCAAGACCCTAACAGCTACATGAGAAAATTGATAGGACCGGACTTCCCCTTAAGCTTCATTACCCTACCATGCGATGCATGCAACAGACAGAGACCAAAGCCGAAGAGGGGCACGGTCACATTCACAGGACCAGGGTCAAGCCATGGAATGGACAGGGAGGATATGTTCGTCGGACAAATGGTATCGATCGACGGAGTGGAAATTCCCAGAGTAGGAGAAGAACCGTGGAGGGGACACGGGGGCGCTAAGTCAGCGGTAATGGCAACCGATCTTAAAACCAGATTCGTATGGGTCGTCGGTAGCTACGCAAGTAAGGCTAACATGAACGACGTCAGGAAGGTTCTTAACATAGTCGACCACGACATCGTTACGCACAACGGGGCGTACAACGAGCAGCTAACAAGGACGGTCAGGACGGACTCCTTTACAGCAGCAGCGAAGGGGGTAGGACAAGGAACCCACAACTTGACACTGCAGGGACGATTATCGAGAGACAAAGGGGCCAAACTTACCACTTCACTACCACACGAACAGTGGGGGAATTTTACGGAGAACAACAACAGAAAAATACGGCAGATGTCCCACAAGCTTATGAACCACGCAAGGAGCAATTGGGGTGGATTTCCGGAATACCTGCGGTTGTACGCCATAACGCATGCAGCACTACTCATTAACATCAAGATAGACCATCACAACACCACTAGGCCCAACGCAGACATAGCGCTAGGCACGTCACCATATGAGCAACTCAAAGGAAGGCCATTTAACGAAAAGAACCTACACACCTTCGGAGCGAGGACTTGGTACACGGACGAGAGTAGGAAGAGTAAGGGCCAGGACAAGCGAAAGGTGGGGTACCACTTGGGTATAAGCGCAGAGGAACAGGGTTGGTATATATATTGCCCTGACACAGACAGGGTGATAGCAACCAGGAACGCGTGCTTCGACGACATGAACGAGATGGCAGGCACCCAGCTGGACCAGAGAGAGGCGGAGACATTCGAAGCTGAAGAGAGGTACACTAATTTCATCACTCTTACCGACGAGATCACCCCTAACATGGTGAGACAGAACCTGACGCTAACCCTCAGGGAAGACGTAAACAGAGACATTGGAGCGGTGGAAGTAACAGACGACGCCCACGGAACGACGGAGGAAAGGTTACAGCCAGAGGAAGACAATGGCTACCTCGACGTGAAAAGGGTGGAGGTAAAGAGAGAGGGCGACGTCATAAGGTGGACCGAAGTGAGCGACTACCTGCAAGAGAGGACACCAGTCGGTCTTGACGAGAGACTCATAGTCATGGTTAATGAGGACGGAGAGGAACTCACCCTTATTACAAATCAGACCTTCCACGAGCTACAGGAGCAGGCCAAACATGACCCTGAGGGAAAAGACATGCAATGGGAGGGAGACCACGACAACCTCGGGGACCAGCTACTAAAGATTATGAACGAGTTGGACGACAACGGGGTGATGAAGCAAGAACAAGAGAAGGAGAGGGATGAAGGGCGAGAGACTGAGTGCGCGGTATACGGGGTGGAGACAGAACAGCAGGAAGCAAGGGACGAGACCAGTATCACGGTAGGACCTCACTACAAACCCCCCAAGCATAGGCACGAGATGTCACACGACCCGTACAGGAAGAACTACAAGATAGCGGAGGCCACAGAGCTACGCAAACTAGGGGAGAAAGGGTTTATTGAGTACTGGAGTGAGGAAAAGTATAAGAAATACCTCAAGGAAGGGGGAAACAAAGCGATACCGTTCCGTTGGGCCTACAACATTAAGACGTCGAAGGAGGAGCTGGGTAGAGTGGAAGTATTCAAGGCGAGACTTGCCCTGAGGGGAGACCTCCAGAAAGACAACTACTTGCCGCACGAGAAGTACGCTCCCGTGGCAAGCCAAGAGACAATAAGGACCGTCATGACAATCGGGCTGATGTTCGGGATGCATCACTATCAGTACGACGCACCTGCAGCATTCCTCAACGCTGAACCTTCGCGCCCAATAGTATGCATGCCGATTCCAGGCTACACGGTGCGAGACACACGGGGCAACATCATGTACCCGTACCTGAAGAAAAATCTGTACGGATCAGTGGAAGCTGGAAAGAGGTGGGCGGACGTAGTGACGGCATTCCTACTGAAGCACGAGTTTACCCAGACGATAACAGACCCGACTGTGTTCGTCCATGAAGAGAGGATGATGACGTGTGTAGTGTACGTGGACGATTTCAGCCTAGGCTTTAAGGAGGATAAGGATAGGCTGTGGATTGAGAAAGAGATGAGCGACGAGTACGATATGAAGATGGAGGGACCAATCTCAAACTACATAGGAGTAAGATACACGAAGACAGAAAGGGGCTACTTCATGGATCAGGAGATAAGAGTACAAGCGTTAGCGGCGAGATTAGGAGTTAAGGAGGGGAGGAACACTAGGACCCCGTACAAAACGGTGAAACCGTTCAGCAAGCTCGAACTAGATGATCATGAGGAAACTAGGAAGGACCTGGAGCGCATTTACGGGTTTGACTTACGCAGCGTAGTCGGAGAACTCCTGCATTTAGCTCAGACAACACGCCCAGATATTTCGGTGGCGGCTTCATCCTTAGCTAGCCACGTCAGGATGGTATCGGACCAAGTATTCAGAGAAATACTAAGGACGGTGAGATACTTACTTACGACGAGCGGTCTAGGTTTACACATCACGACAGAGGACAAGGAGGAGGGGGTCACAGCACACGTCGATGCATCATACATGTCTGACAGGAATGCACATGGGCTGAGCAGGTATGGGACGACGATGTCAATTGGGGACACAATAATAGCATGGAAGACGGGCTTCCTACCCAAGACACACACCTCGACAACAGCTGCGGAATTCCAAACACTAAACATAGGGGCTGAGAAGGCCATGGAGATACACGCTATGGCGGAAGAGGTAAAGAACTTACTCGAGCAGGACCACAAAGAAGGGGTGAAACCCCAAATGAAGATCGATCCGAGGACCACGATAAGGCCAGTCACGATAAGGGAAGACAACGAACCAGCGGCGAATGCGGCCAAGTCGAGGAAAGGGGCTAACTTTGAGACTAGACAGACGGCAGCGGCATTCTGGAAGATAAGGGCTGCGATAATGGAGGGCCGGATCAACGTGAAAGTAGTCGGCACGAAGTACCAGATCGCAGACTTTCTAACCAAGAAGCTAACACCGAAGGAGTTCGAGAGACTCAGGGGATTCTACGTGAGGGCGAAACACGACATGTGGCCGCCAACACTGAAGGGAGGCGGAAAAATTTTGGGGAGAGAGGAAGAAGAGGGGCACAACATGTGAACCTGAGAAGGGGACTTGAACCTCAGGGGAGGAAAAGGGAAAGAGCAGATGGAGCTCTGAAGAAGACATTCTATTACACCGATTTTATATTGGAAAGCTTTAGTTTTAACAGTTAGGAGATACTCGTCATCACCATTGTGAATAATGAATATGTGAATGATCCACTATTTAGACATGCAAATCTATTAGCTATCTTACCTTAGCGGTTTCTACGACAGGTTATGGGCCTTTCATCAACGCATATGCGCACGGTAGATCGAATATTTAGTCGCGATAGTCCCCGGGAACTGGGAAAATGCCAAAACCCCTCGATCACACGTACTATGTTTGTTAAGAGAAAAACTGCCACAGGATCTCCCGATAGAGATAACGATAACCTGGGCAACTGACAGACACTACGGGGCAATGAGAGGGAGAGACGGAGAGCACAGGCCAGCAGGAGGGTTTTAGACCCCATGGCTAGAGACCAATGGACGAGGATCAAGACCAATTCTATCCATTGGGTGTACGTTCCCGCGGGGGAGGTTGATGGCCCGCTGTCACCAGCGGTGCGCCTTTTATTACGTACACAACACTGCAGATCAAGACCAATACAGCAATACAGTAATGCGTCGGCTATAAGCTAGTGAAGTGCTTATGATGATGCCGACCTGTGAGAGTGACGATACCCGGGAAGAACGAGAGAACCCACTCGAGCGGGACGTAGAGAATCGACCTGTGAGAGTGACGTGAACCGGAAACATATCGAGCGGGACGGTATTTGTCGAGTTGTTTATCGAGCGGCAGGTGTGGGGGCGTTTCACGTCTCTAATTTGTCCAGAGTGTTGCGGGAAATGTGAATAATGAATATGTGAATGATCCACTATTTAGACATGCAAATCTATTAGCTATCTTACCTTAGCGGTTTCTACGACAACCATAATTCCCTCGCAACATGTTTCAAAAGTCTTCTAAATAAGTTCAATTACCTTAAAACATTATTTAATGTATCAAATCTAAATATTTAATTTAAAAACGTACAAATTATTATGTAGAAAAATATTTTACACCTGAGAAATTTCAAATATTTATTTAGGTAATATAAATATACTAAGACATTAATAGTACAATATATTTAAGATATATGTATATATTAAGTTACATTTGAGACATTACGAAAATTATATTTTCTTGAGATGTCAAAACAATTTTAAAATATCATATATACTTATGTAATCTTAAAATTGATTGTTGGGCAAGGTATAAAATAGACAATTTAATTTTGCTGATTTTCGACGCTGCAGAAACTTGTCCGGGGAAATGCTGGGGAGGTGACAGGCGACGGAGGGGAGGTGGGGGGAGGGGGAGAGGCTTTGAGTTCACAAGTCCCGATAGTCTCCCACCGCGTTAGGGGTGGGGGTGGGGGGTGGGTTGGGGTGGGAGGACAGTAGTGTCAAATTTGCACAACAACATTTCGTTTTTTTTAATTTCACGGTTGGTGGTCATTGGGAGGGAGGAGAATTTTTGTCAAGCCATTCTCAGTGAGTATACCGAGAATGCAGCCAGTACCAAAATCTACTTTGTATGACATTATTGAAGTCACGATGAGCGTAACAAGGGGGACGACGTGCCTCTTTTCGAGCGCCTCTGAGAAGATCCGCCGCATGGAGTTCCACTGTACCGTTTGGTAGCAGACAGTGAACATCACTCCTGTGAGGGCGGCAAGAGAGATGTTTGAAAGGAGAGGGGAGAGGAGGATTATTAGAGAGCATGTGGCCGTGAATGAGATCATGGATGCGATTGAGCCGCCTCCAGAATTCAGGTTTAGGACCGTCTGAGGAATGAGGGCGCATCCGCCGAAACCACCAAGGAGAGCGGAGATCGCGTTACCAGCAGAGAGCGCCAGGACGGATTGTGTAGGAACGTCAGAAGGGAGGAGGAAGGAGAAAGATGGAGGGGGAGAGGAAGAATCCACCAATTCCTCGTCTTCTATGAAAACAGCGCAAAGATCCTCGCATTTAAAATCGTCTACCATCTTCGCCGCGAGCAGGGTCTCTACAGTGGAGATGAACGCTATGGTGAAGGAGGCTGGGAGTATGCACGAGAGCGTCTGAAGGTCGACATTTTGGAGGGAGTCTAGTATTTCTGTGGGCGTGAGGAAAGCGGGGATGGCAGAAAACCCGAAGGAAAATACTGAGGGATCGAAGGTAGACCCGAGCGTTGGCAGATTGAATAGGGGCGAGATTGCTGATGCGACTGCGACGAGCGAAGAGACGAGCGAAGGGGGTTGCATTGGTTAGTAAGGATTGTCGCATTGTGGTAATTGGGGCGAAGAGGGTTGCGCGCTGGTGGACAACTTAAGGTGCCCTCTATTCTCACCTGTTATCCCGACTAATGAGGAAGGGAGTACGGTGGAGGGGAGAAATTGGGAGATGGCGGCACAGAGAAGTGTGACTGAGACAGCTTCTGGGGAGGAGAGCATCTTCAGCTGGGAGAGGAAAAGGAGGAGGGAAAGAGCGTTGAGGAATCCCGCAAGTATGCTCTCGCTGACCAACTCGATAAGCCGAGTCTGATTCAAGGCAGCAACAGAGAATTCGAAAACTGCCGAGAGAATCACCACGGCAGGGATCAGATCCACACGACCACCACTCTCAGACACAAATGCGCCCAGGGGAACAGCGGCGACAGCAGCGGAGCCTGCGATAACCCCTGGCCTCATCCCAAAGGCAAACGAGGCTCCACCCATAACTGCCGAAGACCAGAGGCCGACCAGAGGAGAGACGCCAACTATTGCAGAGCATGCAAGAGCTTTGGTCAGGAGGGAAAATGATACTGTCGTGCCTGCAAGGACCTCTTGCGTCAGAGAGGGTGTTGTGTAGGTAGTGGGGGGAGGAAGTATAGCGGGACGATGGCGCTCAGGATCCTCATCAAAATCCTTTGGTGAACTCTGGAGACGGTCGCTAAGACCCCCTTTACTTAACACAAACTGTTGAAGTTGAAAGGAATTCGCTTGTAAACAGAAGATGAAGAGGACAAGGAGAAAAATGAAGAACATTTGACCCTTGACTCAATTGACCCGTCAAAATCCAAAAATGAATGATGATATGGTGATAAATGTGATTAGCTTACGTGCGTTAAGATGTTCACTGCGTTACGTGTCTGAGCGTGCATTACTATCTAGGAACAATCGTGAATCGGTGCGTAGTCACATAATGCGTATGAATCTTAACAAAGGTATGAGAATGTTACAACGAGGATGACACAAAGGTTCGACATCGTGCTACAAAGAAAGGCACGAAAAGTAACACTGCAACATGCAACGCTTTAAGAAATCTTTCAGATGGGCTACCGCTCCCCCCTTCGCTCCTGTCTACGCCGCTGCTGTAACTTTGATCTCAACCTTGTCGTTGTTGGCTAGCCGTGAAACTCCTACAGTAGCTCTTGATGCGCCGAAGCCCTCCGGCAGCCATGCCTTCCACTCCTTATCGAATCCCTTGAACTCTTTCATGTTGGTTAAAAAGACCGTCGCTTCAACGATCCTGCTTTTGTCCGTGCCGGCCTGCCTCAACCTCTGGTCTATTGTCTTGAGGGTAAGAGCGGTCTGTCTCCCAATGTCTGCATTCCTCTCTCTCCCGCTTGGTACCCCCACCGTCCACACCGTGCCCCCGTGCTTCACCCACGAGCTCCTCCCCGGCCCTGGAGACGGTCCACGGGTGACCCCCTTTACCGTCGTGCCAACCCTCCCGTGCTTACGGTTCCACTCGCCCATCGCCCTAGAGAACTTCTCATTGAGGAGGAACTGCGCACCCCAGAGAGGCGCGATATACGCGGCTCTCGGAGGGAGGCCTGCTAGGAAAGCAGTGAAGCCTTCCGTCTTGATGATGTCCTTCACGCAGTTCATGGCACTGGTGTACGGGACCAAGTTAGACGCAGCCTGTGTCATCATTCTTGTCTTCACCACATCTAGAGGCTGCGTAGCTGGGGGGGGGGGGGTTGGGGGGTTGAGCGTCACTGGCACCGTCTAAAATCTGCACGGTATCACACACACACACACACACACACACACAACTCACCTAAGCATCCAAGAAGCGCCGCCCCCATTCCAAACCTAAGCGAGGTCTTCTGGTCAAGGCTCCCCCCCCCCGTCTTCTTCAACTCCTTCCCCTTCCAGTGGTTAAACGTCGTGAAGGTGATAACAACATACGGTAAGTTCCTCGCGACAGTCGGAGCCCACCCTGAATAAAAACCCTTCAAACCCTCCTCCTGAAAGATCGTGCTAACAGCGACGCCGAAGTTGGGGTAGATTTTTGTCACTAACCTCTGCTTTAGTACCTCCTGTGGGACCCCTACAGCGCACGATGCTAGGGACGCGCACGCTGACGACGCGATAGCCACAGCGGTACCTTTAACTCCCCCCGTCGCAGAGCCTACAATTGAGGATATGACCCTCTTGGCGTTACCGAATACTGTGAACTGGACGGCGCCGAGGGGGAAGGCGAATAGTGAGGTTTGAACGCACCCACTGATGAGGACGGAGGCACCAAGCTCGCTGAGCTTCTTGGCACCTTTACGGGTCTGGGAAATTGTACGAAGAGCGTCCATGGGGTACGTTACGGCCTGACTGACGCTTCGAGCAGTGCCACCAGCGAGTAAGGTCTGGAATACGGATAACTTGGGGAGTGTGGGGGGCGGATTCTGAGATGATGGTCGTGGTGGTGTCGAGGATTTTGCAAACAGTTTGGAGGATTGACATTTTGCCGCTTGTGCTTCCACAAACAGACACAAAATGCACATAAAAAGTAGTAAGTTGAACATTTGAATAGTTTAATGATTAGAGGGGGAGAAGAATGAATTAAGAAAGAGCTGTCTTCTCGGATGGAGAACTGAGGGCAATGTGTTTTTAGGCTCCATTTAAAATCTCTCCTCTCGATTTGTTTGACGTTAATTGTATCACATCGTCTTCATCCATTCAATTCTTACCGTGCATAGTACTCAACTTCCTGCTACTTAGTTATAACTCACAAAAAATCCGACCCCCTCGTCCCTCTTCTTCTAAGCATTGAAATATGATGAATTCTCAACACTCTATGTCAATGTCAGCATCAGGCTTCATATCTTGGGTATCTAGACAATATAAGAAGCCAACAGCTGCATTGGGTGAGTATTTTACGTCTGATATCAACAAGAAATAAGACAACAAATAAACTTGCTAGTGGAGGGTGTCCCAGGGACTGATATACACACACTATATAGACACACACAACATACACACATACACACACACATACCATACCAGCCCCTCTCTAAACCTCTCCTCACCCCACCCCACCCAACCCTACACTTCAAGGTGACTTACTTGACAACTGTAATGACGCGACAATGTCTTCATCCATGAGGTCTTCCAAATGGATTAGCGTCAAGGACAATATCAGGGTAAGTCTATACAGACTTTATAAGGAAGTACTCAACCTTCTCTATCCCCACCACACTCACCCCCCCCCCCTCCCCCCCCCGTTACCACCACGCAGAATACAGGCCTGTCAGCCCTGGTAATAACCAACGGTGCCGACGACGTTCTCCCGCTCGAGCACTGCCTCCAGTTCGCCATGTCAGACAAGAAGAACACTTCACAGGTCGGGGAGGTGAGGAGAGACGGGCCCGCTAAAATCCAGGGAGCATGGAATGCAGAGAGAAACGGGGAAGCCGAGAATGAACGATAATTTAACCACAGCTGCTCTCTTACCCCCGCTGCTTTCTTCACCCACGCTGCTCTCTTACCCCCGCTGCTCTCTTCACCCCCGCTACTCTCTTCACCCCCGCCGCTCCCTCCACCCCCGCTGCTCTCTTTTCGCAGAACGGTGTTGGTTTGAAGCAGTCCATCCTCTTCCTCTCTTCCTTGGGTATTGTGATTTCCCGGGTTGCACAGGGCGACATTCACATAGCCCTAATCTCCAAGACTCTGAACCTATCCTCCGAGATAAAGGACGGCCAGGGTCCCGTGTTCCCCCGTTTATCTTTCCCTTGTAGTAAGCCTATGCCTACGCTCGAGGAAGTCAGGTCGGCAGTGGAGGCGGTCGATGACTCCTTGTCAGACTGGAAGCTGGCGAGATGGGAGAAGTACTTACAAGGGTTCGATTTACCCCTGTGCGTTATGGACGCGCTCTCGGACGCGGCGATCAGCGTGAAGGAGAGACTAGAGAAGCAGGAGACTTTCCTAAACGACGGTGACGTGGAGAGTATGACAGAGGGTTATGATGGGGATAAGATATACCCTTTCTTCAGGGTTATACTGGCGGACAAGAAGGAGGAGGACCAGAGCGAAATGGAGATACTTAGCATCGGTGACAACTTCGAAATTCTTTCCTCAAATAAGTGAGTTGGGAGCGACTCGCGGCGACATTAGAACGGACCAGCATAACCTTCATTCGCCTTCGCTTTATCCTTGCTCCTCACCCCCCCCAAATTCCCAAAACCTTCCCTCCGCTTGTCTCCAGAGCCCACGTATCCCGTATAGACCCCTCCGTTGAGACGTGGCTTGTAAAGGACCCTTCCCGAACCGTGGAGTTCATAAACTGCGAGTTCCCAGTGAACTTCATCGAGACCCTGTTCTTTGTGCAGCTACGGTCATCGAGGGGAGGGGAAATTGAGGGGGGGATTTATGAGGTACTTGAAGAGGAAAGGATTAGCCCACTACAGTGGCACAAGCAGGTGAGAGGCAGACAAAGGGAGGGCATTTTAGCGAAGACAAAAGGTGATTTCAAACCGTCGCGTTCACCCAACCCCCCCCCCGAATCTCTCTACGCAGTTCGTCTATTTTAGCAGGAAGGAACTGTACGTAGAATTCGACGAGGAGGTGAGAATAAATACCACCGAAATTCAAAGAATCTTGAAGAAGACTTATCATGTGCTTATTATCTGACACTACTGCGCCGCTCGTTTTTGCAGTTACAGGAGGCCTTCAACATATACATGGGCTTCAACCCTTCGGCCGTTACTGCCAAAGAAAGCAGACTCTTCGTATATTCCAGGGGCAGGTGAGAATGTGACGAGGGGAGTGAAATGAACGACCAATTCTGTACAAAACTAATGCAACACTAATGCAACACCTCCGCCGTCGTCGGTTCTCTCTGAACCCTCCTCTTTCTTCGCTCGCCCCCCCCACCCCCCACTACTTGTAGACTCATTCAGTTTGAGGGCGACTTCCGAAAATTGCTGAGGCTTAAAAATTACGAATCAGACTACCAGCAGGGATTGACGGTAATCGTCGACGACACGCATTCTCAGCTAGTCCTCGATCCTACGAAAGAGGTAAGAAAACGTGCTTCTGTCATTGTTGCATAACATTGTAACCTTCTCGCTAACCTCCTCTCACCTCTTCTCTAAATCACGAGCAGGGAATCCGCCCGTGTCCGGCTCTTTGGGAATCCCTCTCGGAAGTAGTTAACGCGTACTTCCAGCTAGTCATTCGCCTTGTACTAGGCAACGCTAAGTCACGTTTCAACCTCAAATTGCAGGAGGCGATAACCGAAAGAGGTGAGAAGGGAAGAGGGTGAAAGGCAAAACGTTTCGTTTCATTTTATCTCTGTGTGGGCATCCCTTTGGTCCATTCTCATCTTACCAAACCACCCTTAATTTCGCTCGACGGCAGCCCCCGAGCTCTTTGCCCTAGATGATATCTTCCTCCCGCTGCGAAGTCTCGACCTGAACACCCTTCCCAAGATAGAAAGGCAAAACAAGGCAAATACGAAGGGCTTCTTCAGGTTGGATAAGCTCAAGAAGGGGCAGCACTCGATTCAATTCAAGAAAGCAGAAAAGAAGAAGCCCAAACTTGCCTCGGATCTGGGACCCAACGCCGGAAGTGCCGCCCTAAATGAATGGGACATGTACGGCCCGGGACCAACGGGACCAACGTCTCGCGAAGCGTCGAGAAAAGGCAGGGACGGGAACCCTATCAACTACAAGGAGTCGGGCGTACACATCAACCACGATCTCACCCAGGCAGGAGGAGGTAAGAATACCAGTTCAGCGTGACGATAACAGCGCTTGGAATACTGGCCGAAATCACCTCCACACGGCAATTCTACTCCCAAACTTCGCTTTTGCCGCCACCCTAACATATTGCTCACATGTCTTTCCCACTCGACGCGTTCGCAGGCATGTCCATTACCCCAGCGAAGAGAACAAACCCCGACGACAGGAAGAGCGCCGAATTGTTACGAAAACTCAAGAAAGAGATTGAAGAGCTCTTAGCCCAGTACAACGGGGATGACGATCTTACTTTCAAGCCAGACTTCCGAAAGAAGTACAATACAGATTTCCTACAGTTATTTCAAAGAGCTAAAACGGGGACAGACTACTACAACGTCATCACAATGTTTGAAAGTGGCATCTCTGACGACTTCAAATGCCGCAGGTGGGTGGGAGACGTGGAGAATGCCAGGGATTGCTCCTGCTATCGCTGCTCCCTGACTAGAGACCAGTGGGTGAAGGAGATGAAGAGGGGTAAAAGGCACATGACGGAGGCATCGTACGCAAAGCATCTCTTAGAGAAATTAGCAGAGTTCGACCATTACTCTACTGACGGCTTCAGAACTCTTGACGAGAAGGGCAACCCCGTTCAGTACTTGGAGGGACTAAACGAGGATAAGAGCGAGGACGAAGGTGGCAGAAGTGGGGACAAGTCGGAGGTCGAGAAGCTGGCCAAGGAAGTTGATGTGCTTAGAAAAGAGAAGGAGGTACTCGCTAGGGAGAATGAGGCTTTGAGTAGGGAGCTCAGCAAGTCCAAGTCGTCCTTCCGCGACCTTCAGAGCTCAATTTCACTCGTTTTCGAAAAGAGCAAAAAGGAAAGTTGATTCCGAGGGTCGAGGAGCGATTGATTGAGCGATTGATGAAGAGGAGGAGGTCAGGGGGGGGAGGAGGGGCGATAAAAGGGACAGTGAAATGATTTACTTGTTTGATATTCTTCACGAGCTTACAACCACTTTCTTATATTCCCCGGGCGCGACGTTAATCACATCGTGCCATTGAATTATTGAGTTGTTGTCGCTGGGGTAACTGGTTTGGGTCCGGGATTCCGCGCCGGCTTCTTTTGAAACAAACAACGAGGGAAGGGGAGGGGGGGATTAAGGTAAAAACGTCTTGCTGTAGTAACCCATAAATTTACCGGTCCAGATTCCAGGATGAAATGGATGGGTTATCAATTTCATTTTGTGCCGTTTTGATCTGTTGCTGCTGCAGGTGAGAACCATACGGACTACAGGAGAGGCTGGTCGGGCTGTCTTTCATTTAATCGTAAGAACTGATTTCAATTGCGCGTTTTGGTGCGTTAAAAGGGTCATGAGAGCTGGCTGAGATCTGGCAAAACACGAGAACCTGTCTTAAAAAAGTCAAAATTTTGCCTCCCTTTGAAAGCATTAGACAATCTGGGGGACGTTTAGGTCCGAAAGTAACACAGGGGATGAGTTGAGATGGTTGGACGACGTAACCCTAGCCCTAGCCAAGAAGATTCACGAAGAAGCTGTTAGTCGAAGTTGGGGATTACCTAATTTCATCGATATCTCTTGCGAGATATCCTAATAGGGGCGATATTCTATATAATGCACACGCGAAGCGAAGCTATGACACCCAATAACAATCCCGGCTCGGGGGTGGGCGCCCTTTTGGTTTAGTGAAACTATTGTGGTCGCATTTTGGCTCACACTTTCACCCCGTAACACCATCCCCATCCTCATCCGCAGATTAAGTTTCACAAGATAAGGAATAAGATTTGAAGGCGATTATGAGTGGTAACGCTCTTGTTAAGATTGAAGAAGGAGAAAGCGGTCATGGCATCCCAACAGAACCTATGCGCTTGACCATCTCAAGACAGGTGCTCGAGAGGACTTCAACAAGCGGAGAAGGTGAGATAAGAGTAACTAGGGGGGTCTTGAGGGCGATAAAGTAGAGGAGGGAGGGCGGTTGGCGCGAGAAGGGGGTGGACAACTTGAAGTGGGACAAAATATATTCTCCATCTACTGCTAGCTCACTCAGCACTCCCTAACGCAGGACATACATCTAATCACAATAGATCGGCGGGAGATGGGGGGGGAGGGGATCGACTCATTTCTGGGAAAGTCTCTAACGAACTCCCTGACGGCAATGTCGATGTCGATTTTGACAAAACCCCTCCCACCACCGAGTCGACACTTCACCCAAGTTCAGACACTGGTGTGGATCTAAAAGGTAAGCAAAGGGCAAGGCGGCGTTGTTGGTGGGGTCTGGGAGAAGGAGAGGGGGGGGGGGATGACTACTTCCGTTCCAGGAGAATGCACAATTTCATAGCTCACCAACGAAATCTCATCGACTTCATTGTTCACCCCCGCGCAGAGATGAATGGAAGTGACGCACAGGTTTGGGCGCAGAGCAATGTAGAAGATCCCCCTAATTATAAGGGAGACCCAACGCCGTCAGAGGGCGCCAAGGGGACTGAGATTTCAAGTGAGAAAAAGAAGGAAGTCTCGAGGATGGTTAAGCACGACGCATACGCGGAATGGGCTGAGCGAGGTGAGTTCGGGTAGTTTGGGCTACCTAGGGAGGTGGAGGTGAAGGAGAGGCTGCTTTCGGCGCTTATAGGGCAGTTGAGGTCCGTCAACTTTCATCCATGCGAACTCTGCTAATCTCATCGCCAAACGCACCGTCACGGATGTAACCACGCTTACCATCACAGCAGGGCCTCGAGGCGGTTATCGTACTCAAGTATTACCTCATGAGGGATCTCTCTCTGAAGGTGACGGAGTCTTGCTGCCGTCGCAGGTCGCCAGTACAAGCGAGGGCATGAAATTAAACACGTCAAGTGAGGAGACTGCGCTCGACACTAAAGCCGAGGGAGTTGAAAGAGGTGAGATTGGGGTAGATGGGGGTTTAAGGGGGGAGGTAGACGATAAGGGGTTTTCAGCAGCGAGCGGAGTTTGTGTGACTGCAGAGGCTCGTCGAATATCATTTCAGCATGTGCTCACCCCAGCAATACTTATATCTTCATAAACAAACGCCCACGCTTACATTCACAGCGACTTCTCGAAAGGGCGCTCACTCTCTGGTAGGAGAGGATCCCCTTGATACAGCGGGGGGTGTTTCCCTGTCGTCACATATAGAGAATTCAAGTGAGGATATTCAAGAGGTGAGATGGGATGAGGAGCGAAGTGATGGGCTGAAAACGTTAAGGAATGCGAGGGAGAAAATACGCAGGAGTCTTTAATCCTATATCAGACGCATCTCAAGCCTCACACACTGCCGCTGCGATACTAACTATTCGTACCCTATTCTTTCACAACTCTTCATGCTTGTCACAGGTAAGAATGGAATAGGAGTAAAAGAGATGCCGCACGTTGCAAGCCACGCCACGCCCATGCATGTAATGATTTTGTCTCTAAATATGATCTCGCCTCCCCTACGCGCAACGATACCATTCCTAACTTACTAACGTCTTTGCTTTCGCAATTTGCTTCGCTCCTCACAGGAAAAGGACACAGAAAAGGAATCTCGAGGAGGGAGAGAAGAGCGTGTGGAGGAGACTCATATACTTCAGGTTGATGCCCTGATGTCCGATAACTACCATTCAGTACCCGATCTAGGCCATGAGAGGCAAATTACTCCGTCTACGTCAATTGAAAGACCTCGTGGGGACGCTGAACGAGGTGAGTTCGTGTTAGGGGGTTGTTGAGTTGGAGACCATTGATGTGCTATAGGGAAACGAGGACGATATGTAGGAACACGCGTGGAAATCTTTTCATGTTGCCTAACAAACACCATAATCGCCATTACCGCAGACTCCAAAAACGACCACGAGGACGCGGGACGAGGTGAGTTGTGCGTTGAGAGCAGGAAGAGAGAAAGGACAATTTGATACTCTAGGAGAGAGCGGGATAGTCGGGGGAGGACGCGTCGAAGCTTTGTATTTTATTCTCACTTTTGCAATGTGTTGTGTTGTGTTGTCCCCTTCACAGTCTCTAAATCTAAAAGCTCTCATGAGGACGCTGGACAAGACCAAGGTAAGTTCGATTCAGGGAGTCGCAGGGGCGGAGAGCCTTGAAATTCTACACAGAAACGCGCGCCGGTCTGCGGCGACCGCATGGGATCCCTTTTCCGGCGACCGCGTGGGTTCCGTCTGCGGCGACCGCATGGGACGCTTCTGCGGCGACCGCGTGGGGCGTTTGATATGCTACACAGAAACGAGGAGCACACATGGAAATCTTTTCATGTTGACTAACATAACAAACGCCATAATCTCCATTACCGCAGACTCTAAAAACGGTCACGAGGACTCCGGACAAGGTGAGTTGTGCGTTAGAGCGGGGAAAGGAAAACCACATTTTAATACTCTAGGGGAGAGTGGGAGAGTCGCGGGAGGGCGCGTTGAAACTTTGTAGTTTTTTCTCACTGCCTGCGTGCGGAACGCGAGGAGCCATTTGCGGAGGGCCTTTCGCGGAGGGCCTGGCCCTCGGCGTCGAGCTCGACGGGCGGCGGCCTCGGCGCACGCTTTCGCGCCGGTCTGCGGCGACCGCATTGGATCCGTCCCCGGCGACCGCGTGGGTTCCATCTGCGGCGACCACATGGGGCGCTTCTGCGGCGACCGCTGGGTTCCGTCTCCAGCGACCGCACGGGTTCCGTCTGCGGCGACCGCATGGCTTCTGTCTTCGGCGACTGCGTGGGGCGCTTGATATGCTACACAGAAACGAGGAGCACGCGTGGGAATCTCTTCATGTTGACTAACATAACAAACACCATAATCGCCATTACCGCAGACTCTGAAAATGGTCATGAGGACGCCGGACGAGGTGAGTTGTGCGTTGAGAGCCAGAAAAAAAAAATACATTTTAATACTCTAGGGGAGAGCTGGGGAGTTGCGGGAGGGCGCGTTGAAACATTGTAGTTTTTCTCACTTTTGCAATGTGTTGTGTTGTCCCCTTCACAGGCGCTAAATCTAAAAGCTCTCATGAGGACGCTGGACGAGACCAAGGTAAGTTCGTTTCAGGGGGTTTTAGGGGGGAAGACCCTTGTAGTTTTCTTCACCGCCTGCGTGCGGAACGCGCGGAGCCGTTCGCGGAGGGCCTGGCCCTCGGCGTCATTTTCGACGGGCGGCGGCCGCAGCACACACGCACGCGCGCCAGTCTGCAATGACCGCATGGGATCCGTCTCAGGCGACCGCGTGGGTTCCATCTGCGGCGACCGCATGGGGCGCTTCTGCGGCGACCGCATGGGTTCCGTCTGCGGCGACCGCATGGGTTCCGTCTGCGGCGACCGCATGGGGCGCTTCTGCGGCGACCGCACGGGATCCATCTCCGGCGACTGCATGGGTTCCTTCTCCGGCGACTGCGTGGGGCGCTTGATATGCTACACAGAAACGAGGAGCACGCGTGGGAATCTCTTCATGTTGACTAACATAACAAACACCATAATCGCCATTACCGCAGACTCTGAAAATGGTCATGAGGACGCCGGACAAGGTGAGTTGTGCGTTGAGAGCTGGAAAAGAAAAACACATTTTAATACTCTAGGGGAGAGCGGGAGATTCGCGAGAGGGCGCGTTGAAACTTTGTATTTTTATCTCACTTTTACAACAATATTGTCCCCTTCACAGTCTCTAAAAGCTCTCATGAGGATGCCAGACGAGGTGAGTTTGCGTAGTCATGTAGACGAAAAGTAGAGCATTTTGTTTGTTCAGGGGAGGGCTGGGAAGCCATTCCGAGGTAGTCTCAGATTCTTGCCTTTTTTGACCCTTTTTCACCAAAAATTCCCCCAAAACCATCCCCAGAAATTTCTTGCCATCCTCATCTTCAGCCTGGATTTGAAAATGTCAACGCCGATATTTCCAACGATCCCTTACACAGTGGAGTAGCAGGCGAGACCAATCTAAGCGCTATACCACCTGCTGTCGGGTGCACGACTCCCGGCCGCACGCCAGTCGTCCTTGCGACTGTCAGCCACGCCACTACCGCTCAGTCCATGACATTAGATCCAGACAACACCGTCAGAAACAAAGACCCCCCGCAGTCCCTCTCTAGCCCCAATCACGCCTCTTCCACTACGCAAGGACCAGTTGATATTGATTACGCAGCTCTTGGACCTGAGCAAGGCAAACTTGTGAAGCTTCTTGAGGAGAGAGGAGCCGTTGAAGGCCTCATTGACACTTCCACCGGCGACGATGTGAAAGTCTTAGGGCTTGCCGATGTTTTACACGACAAGCGCGACAAGATCATTGACTTTCTCCTCACCAATTGTGAGCAGGGCAAGTTCCGAAGGAAGACCCTCCAGGAGTATGACGAAAAGGAAGGAGTCATTCACAGACTTGTCTACTGGCAGCACTACGGCAGCGGGAATAAGTTTGTCGAATTTCTCCTCGACGTCAAAGTAGTATCTCCTGACAAATTGACGAACATTATGGAGTTGGCACCCCTTGATGAGGACAAACTTTCTGATGATGCAACTGCGATGCTTGTCAAAATTCTAGCCTCAAGAAATAACAAGAATGTCAAGCGAGGTGTCATTAAGGGGCAGCTCAGCTTCACTGATTTTGAGTTTGGACAAACTGCAGTCACCATGGTGGGAACTCTTAAGGCAGAGGAGAGGGTAACAGAGACAAAATCGGAAGTTGGCATTAGCACAAACAAAAGGTCAATTAGTGCTCGCCCTAGTTTCATTAGTGCTCGCCCTAGTTTCATTAGTGCCCGCCCTAGTTTCATTAGTGCCCGCCCTAGTTTCATTAGTGCCCGCCCTAGTTTCATTAGTGCGGGCCCTAGTTTCATTAGTGCGGGCCCTAGTTTCAACACCAAGTCTGCCTACACCTCATTGAAGGGAATTCTCAATGGAGTCATGAAGAAGTTCAGACAGTCTGCAGTCATTGACGAGCGGAGGAAGGTGCACTTTATGGAGGAGGTCATGCCCAATGTGCCAACTCTTTCTGAGGAAGAGGACAGGATGCTGGAAAGTTTTGCAGGGCTGGAGGAGAAACTCTACAAGAAGGGAAAGAGAGTCAAGGGGACACTGAAGGAGGGCATTGACAAGTTCCTGTGGAGAGAGCGGGACAATGTGTGGGCAGCCTTTGGGGTAACTGTGGACAAGTCAACAAAGGGTGTATTGGCAGAGGAATTTCTGCTTGACACATTTGCACTATCTGAGAAGCACTTCAAAAATAATGGGAACTTACCAAGGACTATCAGGAATGATTTTGAGGGAACTAGAAGCATGCACTTTCATATGGGAGTGAAGGTCCCTGCCGCCACCAATAGACTATTTGAGAATTGGTATGTGTGGAAGGAAGTCAAACTTGAGAATGGCCGGACATCGTACATGTTAGCTTTTGTGCCGCTGACAGAGTACCCTGGAGGAGGCTTCAAGGACCTTAGTAAGGAAGGATTTGTGCTAGCAGAGACTACAGGTGTCTACTTCTTCAATGAGATTGCCCCAAATGTCTGTAGAGTCACACGCATTCAATCAGTCAATCTGCATTTCACAGGCCTGCTTCAAAATGCAGTGATAGACAAAGCAATTGACTACCTTGCAAAGAGTCAGCTTGTTGAGGCCAACAGGTTGCAGGAGAAGTTCAGGAGGAACGGGAAGGAGGTTGATGCTGAGGTCAGGGGGGTTTTGGTGGAGAGAATGAGGGAGGGCGTTGAGTTGGAGGAGGACCAGAATAAGTTGTTTGGGGAGTTGGAGGAGCTCTTTGGTGGGAAGGGCAAAGGAGGATGGAAGCCTCTGAAATCACCTTACGAGGGAGTGAAGATGAAGATTAAATACCAGCAACAGGTACAGGGAGAGAGGAGCCTTGCTCTTGGACAAGGTCAAAGTACAGCAGATTGCACTGCAGAGGAGGCAGCTGCATGGTTCTTTGATTACTGCAGCAAGGAGAGGACACGAATTGACAGGGAAGAGGGAAATCCTGCTAGATTTGAGATTAGAAAGGCACATGATAGGATAAACGAGAAGCTTGTCGCCTTCATCAAGAAGATGCCAAAACTTCTCAACAACCGTGACTTTGTGGTCAAGTTCGTTTGGAGGAAGGAAGAAAATAGTAGTTACACTGTAGCAGGGATATCAGTGGACGGGAACCCAGATTACGGAGAAAATACAAGAAAGCTGGTTAGAGGAACTTCAAAGTTGCTCATCACTGCAACCAACATAAAGAGTGTAGGGAGCATACCTCAGTGTAAGATTGGGATTCTCCAGTACTTTGACCTTGGTGGATATGTTCCCACATCCGTTTTGGACAAAAGAATGCCAAAGGCTCTGAAAATTTTAGACAGCATGTCAAGAGCTTTTGATCAGAGCAAGGAAGTTGACAAAGCTGCACTGGTCTCTCTTGCCAACATCATCAAGAACGAGCCCCAAGATTATACCGATAAGGAGAAGGATGCAATCAGGAAGGGGAAAGAGTTTTATGAAAAGTGCAAGGTGGATAAAAACTTTGACGATCTGAAGAGTCCTGATGAGAGGGTCAAGATGAAGCTAGTTCATGTTAATGGGGCAAGTAGTGGGACTGGTTTTGCCACTACTGTGGTTGATGCTAGTGTAGAGGAGTGTGCAGCAAATGAGTTTTCAAAACTAGGCAATCGAGAGGACACAAAGAATGCAAAAGAAAGAGATGGAATAAC
>BRYA01000643.1:0-16288 GCA_030267965.1 Triparma columacea
TCTCCTTCTCAACCAAGCATTGCGGCGACTTCGAGTGTCAGGATGGTTCCTGTGTCGATATGCATCTCTGCAAAAGCACGCACTGCGGTCACTATAACGGTGGTAGCGGGACGTGGCTGGGGTCTCACATGTACAGACGCGCCAAAACCGGGAATAAAAAGCGGTTCAAATTTTGTATCGACAGAGCCGCTGCAAACGCTCGACACAACCCCGCCAACAACAAGATCAACAACCCGCTCAGATCCGCCGCGACAATCGACAAGTACAACAACGCCAAATGCAAGGCTCTTGAAGAAAAAAAGGAAGAGCTTCGCCAAGAATTTATAAGTGCAGGAGCTTCAATCTCGCCAACTCTAACGTCCTCTGGAGTATCCGACCTCGCTCTACGTATAGAAGAGAAGATCAGATCCGTAGTGAAGGAAGGTCAGCTCTTCTATGTGTTTACGAGTAGGGAGTACCGATTCGACGTGGAAGGATTCATGTGGTGCACTGAACGTAGTGGGAAGGGATCACAACTGCTCTCCAATCTTGATGGTAGTCCGTTTAGCGTGAAGAAGTTGAAGGAGCTAGGCTGGAAGCTTAAGAAGCTTCATACTTGCAGTAACTCATCGAACGTTAATAACACGGAGATGGCTCTCCATCGTTCTTTAAACAATGAGTACGGAAGCTTATGGAAGGAATGTGGGAAGGGGGGTGTTCATGGAGAGGGCCAAGGATTTGACTTTTGCATTGGCGTCGCTTACGGTGATGTCAGTGACGAGATGATCATCAACGAGAAAGCGGCTAACAGGCACGGGATTCCGATTAAGAAGACGAAGAAGGGCTCCAGCGCAAAGATCGATTCTTTCTTCTCCGCCAAGAAATCAAAGTAGCCAAAGAAGGAGGAGGAAGAGGATGAGGATGATGAGGCTTGCGATGGGGGGGTAGTTGATATGAGGGAGAGGTTGGATGCTGCAGAACGGATTCAACGCACTCTGGTCTTGCATGGTGGGGGATGCCGCTGGAGAGCTTGATGGTTCGGAATGGAGGAAGAGTGCGCTCGATGAGTGCTATTAGTTTCATCAATCTAAGCAAATTTCGTTTATATATCGCTCCATCCTGATGAGCCCACCCCTCACTTCCACTCGATGTTCTTCCTACTTCTTGACCTCGATTGATTTGAGGTCCTCAATTTCGTTCAAGAACTTGTCGATGAATTCCCCCGCGCTGACTCCACAATCCTTGGCAAGTATATGCATCCTTTGGCTTGTCCTCTTCCTTCTTCAGAGCAGGCGCAGCCCCCTCAATCTTCGCAGCCCTAACAGGCTTGACCTTTGAGGCTGCTTTGACCTTCGAGGCCGGAGTCTTGGTCTTCCTGGAGGGCATTGAAGTAGTCGGAATTGAAAAAATCGGAGGGAAGAAGGAAGAAAAATTCAAGGCAACTTGAAAAAAGACATTAAAATCCGAACAAAAAGAGGCAATCTTCCAAGTTCAATTTTAGAGGATGTCGGGCTTTGTTGGAAAGCTATTCGCCATGGTGAACGAATCACCGAATGATATCGTAGATGTAAGTAGTTTTTAGCTTCAATCTCCGCCTCTTTACGAAATATTTCACAATTCTTCTTTGTTCTTTCGAAGTGAGGGGGAAGTTTATGAGCCTCTGAAAACGCCTTTCATTCCTTCTATTCCCTTCTATTCCGGCACTTTCTCGGCGTTTATACTATATAGAAACTGCTGAGGGACAATATGAACAAATATACGAGACATAACCCACTCAATTTTTACAAATAAAGAACCCTCCGACGAGTGTTTCTAAATCCACTCATAGTGGGCCTACAGGGGGACCTTTTCAATCTATATGCCACTATACGCCACGATACGCCACTGAGAACACAAATGACCTCACTTTATCCCGTTGGAGACCCACCTATCCTTTTACACAGCTGCGACACTCTCCGAGATATGGAAATCATTTGTGGATTTTATCTCCAAAATCACCTGTCCCGCTCCTCTTTCTCAAATATTCTAACGACTGACTCCGATCCTCTCACCTTCCGCCTCCCCACCTCTCCCTCCCTCACCCCAAAACCCTCCAACCCCCAAATCCTTCTCCCGCTCAATTGTTCTTTTGCTTTCCCTCTCACCCTGCAGTGGCTCCCTTCCGGAGATGCCTTTCAGATCCTCGACTTGGAGAGACTGGAATCTCAGACTCTGCCCTTGCACTTCCGTCACTCCCGTTTCCAGTCCTTGGTCCGTCAGCTAAATTTCTACAACTTCCGCAAGGTCAACAGGGAAAGGTGAGAATTCCGCAATTCAAAGCACCAACACGACTCCTCTGACTAACCCCCCCCCCCCCTCCCCCCCCTCCGCGCGCGCAGGACCTTCTGGGTATACAAGCATCCCCTCTTCCACAGGGACAAGCCCGAGCTCCTTCCCCTTTTAAGGAGGAAGACCTGCCCCGGAGTTGACGGAAGGAGGTCGGCTAAGGACGAACCCCCAACCACCGGTAGTAGCTCCAGAGGCACGGAGGAGAAGAGGGTGCCAACAGGAACCCGCAGCTCGGCCCGCGTCGGCCGTCCGCCCCGCAACCACGACGCCTACACACCGGTTGTGAGCGTCACGCCTCACTCCTTTGCCTCTGGGAGCTCCACCACCGACACTTCCGCGTCGTCCACCTCGACGTTGGGGGTGCCCGGGAGGAGCGTGCAGCAGCAGCAGCAGCAACAGCAACAGCCACAGCAGCAGCAGCAGCAGCAGCAGCAGACAGGAGCGGCGGATGAAGACGCAGAGTTCCCGGGCTACGGGCACCTCGGAAGCAGCGCCCACAACAGCAGGAGCACTAGCCCGACCTTCGACCTGAGCTCATCGTTCGACGAGGCTTACGGCAGTAACAAGAGGAAGGCGGGCGCAGCTGCCAATTGCAACAACAGGGCCGAAAGGTCTGAGAGGAATCAAATGGTCGCGAGCGTCAGCCAACAGCTAGAGGCCTACGCCAAGAGGGCAAGGACCGCAAGCGGAAACAGCAACGGACTGGGAAGCGGGAGGACCAGCCCCATGAACGGTCTCATAACAGCAGCTGCCAACAACAACAGCAAGAAGAACAGGTGAGAATGGACAAGAAACTGCCAACCCTTTCTTCTAAGTGCTAACGCAACCCTTCGACACCCTCAGCAACACACCTCAGAACAACGCAATTAGGTTCCATTCGCTCACCTACGACGACGATGAGCCAGGCCAGCATAACAACCCATCCGCCTCGGAGAAGAGCCCTCTTCTCCACCCCATCTCCGACGCCGACCCGTCCCGCGAAAGATTCAACTCCTCTCCCGTCCCTCCCAACACACCTGGACTGACATATTCTTCCACCCCCATTGCTACCCCTTCCGCTACTACCATCTCTACCTCCTCCGCCTCCTCGGGCTCCAACACACCCTTAGCTTTTGGATCCAACTTCTCCTCCTCCTTCAACCAAATCCCCAAGACCCCCTCCTCCGCCTTTTGCCCCAAACTGACCATTTCTCTACCGACCAACCCCGCCACCGACGCCCACCCTTCAATCCACGAGTCTTCCCCCCACTATGCCACCCTGAGCAAATGCCCCATCACCGATCTCTCCCTCAGCACTATGATTGCATCCAAGATATCCAAGATCTCCCCCGAAACCAACGCGGCACTCACAAAGTTCTGCCTCTCCACCCCGCCCACTGCCATCCTTGACCCCAAGACCAAGGGAGAGAGGCTCCAGGAACTCTTCAGTAAGGACGACAGGGTCAAGGAGGACTTCAACAGATACAGGGACGCGCTCAGCCCAAGGTCCTCCTTGGACTGGTGCGGAAGACACAGGACGGGAGCGCCTCGCCACACCACCTTCACCGTCAAGTCAGAGGAGGAGAGTGAGGCGGATGCCATGGGAGCGAAGGAGGGGGGAGAGGAGTGCAACGAGAAGGAGGAGAGGAACAAACACAACAACAAAAACAACGCCGTCACGCTAGAGCTCGACAGCGAGCTAACAACCGCGGAGGGAAGTCCCTCCGTGGAAGACACAACACACGACGGCACTGCGGAGCAGGTTTCCCAGTCATCTCACGTCGCTGCAGCTGTTGCAGCGGCCGCGGCTGCTGCCACCGGGCAGGTCGACCCGAAGGACTTCACCCCCTTCTGCATCAACCACCTCCGCGACACCTTCAAGGAAGGATACGAGAAACACGGCTTCACCGAGAGGGAGGTGGAGGCGGTCGAAAACGCCATTAAGGTGTGGTTTAGGGCCGCCATGGTGACACAGTAGTGAAAAAATCCAATAATTAACATAGGATAGGGCAAGGGGATAGGGGGGGAGAGAGAAAAGAGGGGGAAGGCGCGCACAAGAGGGGGGGGGGGGGCAATTAAAATTGACTTGTGATTTATGCGCAGAACTGTTTTGTCACTTTCTCGTCTCTTGCCATTTCCCAGTTCATTAGTCTACTTGTACATTCGTCTTAGTCTTCGTCTTCGTCTTCCAGTGCCACTTTCCGTTTCAAGTCTTTCATTTCCTTTGGCTTTTCCTTCTTCCCCCCTCCTTCCTCGAGCACAAATTGTGTATGTAGCATAGCTAGTAGTACACCGGGCGCGTTTGTGAAGAACTCCAGCAAGTCTTCCTTTGATATCAACATAACTTGTCCAGCCTCCTTGGCGCAGAGTGTCGTCTGGAGGGGCTTGTCCTCAAGTAGGGCGTCGATTTCTCCGACGAAGGAGCCCGGCATGAATTGGGGCGGAGGGGGTGGTCCCAGGTGCCTGAAGACGCTGGGCGCCCTCCTCCTCATCCCCTTATTTTTCGCCGTGACGAACTTGAACTTCCCGCTATCGATGAGGCAAGCGATGGTGGCTGGCCCGCCCTCCTCCCACACGTATTCGCCCTGCTCGTAGTACTTGGGCAAGCACCTCTGCTCGAGCTGAGTCTTCTGGGTCGGAGTCAAGAGGCGAAGGACGCTGTTCATTCCAATTAGATCCCAGACGGCATCTTGCCGGGCCATGATCATCCTCTCGATCTTCGCGACGACATTGGTACCGTGGAGGAGCCAGTTGAAGTCCTGTCTCTGGAACTGGTAGCACGTCATGTCAGTCACTGCGATAATGTCCGCGCTCCTAATGCAGTCAGGCGCCACGAGGGCCTGCTCCCCAAAGTAGTCGCCCGTAGTGAAGGTCTTAACCGTGGTCTGGACATCCTCCCCCATTTTCTCGATCTCTTCCTGCACCCCGTTAAGGTCGCTCCTCGAATCCTTCTCGGCGTCCTTCTCTGCATATTTGGCAGCCTTGGCCGCATACTCAGCATCCGCCTCCTCTTCCTCCTCGCTGTCACTGTGTTCCGCCTCCGCAATACTCAGCTGGGAGAGGGCAGAAGCGTTCCGCCCCACGGATTTAAAGGACGACGCCTTACTAATGCCCGCTCCCAACCTGGGGCTTTGTTGTCCCTTTTTATCAGCCATCCTTTCTTCGTTGATTCTATCTTCGCGCTTTAGCATCGACACTCTGACCTCGGCCTTACCGCTTGCTATAATCATCATGCTGTGTCCCTCGTCTCCCTTCTTGATGACATAATCTCCTGCCTTGAACTTCACAATTTCAACAGTCTGTAGGATCTCCCTTGCGTGCTCGATTGTAAGGGTGGAGAAGAGATCTATGCCGGTGACCAAGTCAAGCACTTCGAGTGCTGCGGCGTTCTCGCTCTTTTCGACTTCCAGGGTTAACGTGTTCTCCACCCCCACGGGGGCGGGCTTGAGGCCGAACTCTGGCTTGAAGCTATTGGACCCGACGTGCACGATGTAGAGTCTCGCCTTGACGTCCTCGTCCAAACTCGCGAGGAACTCCATAGGAGTGTGAATAGGGGGGATCCCGGCCTCGTGGAGGATGATGTCCCTGTGCCAGGGAAAACTTAAAAGCTGGTCCTTTCTCCAGTCATTCAGCACACCGTCAGAATGCAGGATCTTGATCTTCTCTGGGTCGTTCATGTGGTCCGCGCTGAACACCATGCTCTTGTCGCCGAGGAAAACCTCGAAGCCTACGCATGGGATGGCGTGGAGAGAGTAAAAAAACTTAAAGACACCGCCCCTCATTTTGATGCTCTCGCCAATCTTGACAGGACGGAATTGGAAACTCTTCTGGAGCAGCTTGGGGTCGAGGCCAGAAAGGGCTGCATACTTTCGAAGGAAGGAATCGTGAATGGTCTGAGTTGTCATGAGGGTGATTCTGCCCTCCTGAAGTATTTTCTGGAAGGTCCCGGCGTCATGGTCAGCGTGGCAGTGCGTAACGATGACCCCCGTAATCAGGCTGGGTGGGATGTTGTTTGCCAGGAGGATCGCCGTGCTCTGGGGAGGAGGGTCAATCATGTAGCCACGCTTGTTGAGCCAGAGAACGTAGCCAGAGGTTCGTCCGGAGGGGTCGAAACCGTGGGAGCTCCCGAGAACTGTGACGCCAAAGAGAGGGGGTTCGAAAACAACAGTGTCGTGGATGGCCTTGGGAACGTTGAGGGACACCTCCGGAAGGGTAACCCCATCAGGGATGATGCCGCAATTAAACCCATCCTGAACGACGACGTACTCGCCGTCGTCCGTGCCCAAAGGGACCCGCCATTGGAGCTGCACGATGCTCTCTGACCCGTCTTCCTCCTTCTTGACTATATCGGCCACGCCGTCGTCGTCGAAAACAATGAATTCTAAGAGATCCTCAAGCTGCATCAATTTGCCACTCCCTGGAGGGAAGACACGGAAGAAGTTAAGCTCCCTCTGCATGTCTGGCATTTTGTCCTTATCAGTACCCTCTACAAAGTCTTGCGAGACGTCCACGTTCTCTGGACCGAAGAGGGTCTCCTGGAAGACTTTCCTAATCCTCTTTTCAATCTCCCTGCTCGCCACGATCAATGTGACACGGCGGCGGTAGAAGAAGAAGTTGCAGTAAGCGGGGAACTCAAACTCGGCGACGTTCATTCCGATATTTGGACCGAGCTCCCTGACGAAGGCGACAGTAGGGACAACAAAGTACTGGAGGAAAGTGTGTGTGTGGGGGGGGGGGGGAAGGGTCAGATGAGTTGGAAGAGGGGGGATGGTGGACGGCAAGGGTTATCGTCTCATCTGCCGCCTTCCGATAACGCACCTGTGGCACCTGCAGCCCGCTAGCTAGACAGTCCTTAATCGTCTCCGGGGGCATTCCGAACTGCACATTTCCGCACTTTGTCTCGATGATAACCCCTCCCCTGGGCTGGTTGTAGATTTTGAGAGGAGGGTCCATAAACGGGAGGCCTTCGGAGAGGTCGTCGCCTTGGAAGTGCGCCCGGAGCATGGCCGAATCAAATCCTTGAGTTACTCTCTTCATTGTCTTTGGGGTCATAGCCTGACCTGGGGGACTTTCTATTCCATTAGAAAGAGTTCTCACCATACCGGCAGGGCTAGGGGAAACGTTTTCAGAAGGAGGCTGAGACTGGGACGGCGTAGCTGAACCCGAGGTCACTTCTGAATGGGACGGCGAGCTAGGCTCCACAATGGATGAACCATTGTCTTCGGAGCTTGGGGGAGGATTCAATATTGGCACCACCTTGCGTGACGAGGATCCGGGCCGCGAATTAGGCATGCTAGAGGGCTTATTACTATCTTGTGGGCCTTCGTCTGGACGGGGGCGTAAGAGGAGTGTCAGAAATGGAAAGAAGGCATAGAACCGTCGTTGAGGGGGTTAAGATGTGAAAATTCTTAGTTTGTAAAATTAGGGGTTTTGGAGGACACCAGGGGCCGGAGGTAGGTACAATGAGACGATTTACGCACCTATAAAGACTGTTGCCATTCACTGAACCCAATGTTTACCTTTGGGCTACCTTGGGCAGTTCGTCAAAGAAACTGAAGGAATTTTGTTTCGACTGGATCCGACTGGCCCCAAAAATTTTCTGGCTTCGGAATGTCTAGCTTCGTTACGGAGCCTGGAGACCAATCTGCAGGAGGAGGAATATCAGAATATGCCATTTTGTTATTCTATCACTACTACCCCGAAGATAGGTCAGAAGATAGCTCAGATGGGTCACCACAGGCAATCGTGGTCGCAGAGGAGGAGCTGGTGTGGCATCAAAATCAAGCCCAGAGATTGAAAATTGGAGGTAGAATAAGGGTAAGCGAAGAAGGTATCAATGGGGTACTCTCTGGAACTCGTGAGAATCTACAAAACTACGCTAAATCTGTGGAAGATAGGGGGAGAAAGGCAGGCTGGTTGAAGAGCTGCATCGATTGGAAGTTTGGTAGCATGCGCTCTGACCTTCCCATCGAGGAGCAAACATTTGAGGAGTTGAAGGTTGAAGTTTGTAAGGAGGTCGTGAGCTTGTTGAGGGTGCAGGAGCAGCAGAAAGGAAGGAAGGGGAGGAGGAAGGGGAGGAGAAAAAAGGGGAAGGAGAAGGGACAGGTAGGGGATGAAAAGGGAGGGATTTCTGGTGACGGAGAGGCCGGAGCACAAGAGCAACCCCAAGAAACCCCCGTAGAAGGGCAGGACCGGCTCTCACTGGCCCAAACCATACCCAACAAGCACCTCAATCCCTCCGAATGGCACTCTTCCCTTCTTTCCCCCGACCCGGACACCGTAATTCTAGACACGCGAAACTGCTACGAGTCTTCAATCGGATTTTTCAAGTCCGCCTCTTCGTCCACGCCTACTGTACTGAGCAACACTCGAAAGTTCTCTGACCTTAATGACTGGTGGGACGGCATGAAAGCCCAGGTCTCAGGCAAGAACGTCCTCATGTACTGCACCGGTGGAGTTCGGTGCGAGGTCGCTTCGAAGTCCTTGATATCGTGGTCAAGGACCTCAGGAGCCAACGTGAAAAGCGTCGGCCAGCTGAAGGGAGGGATATGTCGGTACCTTGAAGCTTACGGGGAGGACGGACTTTACAAGGGGAAGAACTTTGTGTTCGACCCAAGAAGGTTCGACCCACAGGTTGGGAAGGGGGTTGTGGGGAGGTGCTTGGTTTGTAAGAGAGAGTGGGATGATTATGATAATGGGAGGGGTACGAAGGAGAGGGGCGAGGCTAGGTGCATTAGATGTAGGGTTTTGGTGCTTTGCTGTAGTGAGTGTAGGGCGGAGAGGGTTTGCTTTGGAGAGGGTGAGGGGGACGGGAAGGCGAAGCTTTTTTGCGGTGAGGGCGGAGGCGAATGCGTAGATATGGGGAACCGGAGGGAAGGATGGCAAGTGGTGGAGGACGATGGCGACGAGAAGTTAAATGCATGACCATCTTTTGTGATATACAATACAATACTACATTGCTCTTAGTTGAAGCGCTTCGATGATTTCTTCTTCGCCGTATTTCCCGGTCCTAGGTGGTCGCGACTGGCGTCGATAGCATTCATCGCATCCGTGATGTCCCCTCCCGTGAACTTCATCTTTGTCTCGTCTTCGTTCAACTTGGCCGTGTAGTACCTCGACGCGTGTTCGTCGGTCATCTCGTCCCTTCCCTTCACCCAAGCCGACCCCACATACTGCCCCCAACCGTTCACTCCCAATTGCAGCCTCCTCTTCCCATGCTGGTACTTGATGGTCTTATCTATCCCGGAGAAGTCCTTCACCCTCTGAGGCCACCAATGCTGTCCCTCCCTAAGCTGCTTCTCTGCTTCGTCTTTCTGCTTTTGCACTCTGATGATCTCGTGGAACATCCTGATCTTGGCCCTTGCATACCTCTGCCTGTACTTGCGCTGCAGCAGCCTGGCGGCCGCGTCGACGTTATGGTGCCTCCTCAGCCTATCACGGCGGGCTATGTCGCGGGGGTGATCCTTGTGCGTCTTGTACCACTCCCTCCTGTGCAGCTGCAGCAGCGTCTGCTTGATGTGCATGCTCTGGACCATGCCCATGTAGTTGTAGTCCTCCCACTCGAATGTCAGCAGGAGCTTGCCGTCAACCTGGTACTTCCTGATGGCATCGACGTAGCCGAACTTTTTGAATCCCATCCGCCGGAAGAAATACGCCACTTCATCAACGTTCCACTCACGCACGTCGGTGGGGTCCCAGAGTTCCTTCCCGAGCATGCGAGGCTGCGTGGGAATTGTGCGGCAGAGTATCAGCGGATGAGTCAAAGCCTTTCCTTTCTTTCTTGCCTTCCTGCCTTCTTCCCTTCCATTCTCACCTTCCGCCACATTGAATGTCCCGTGACTGTGTTTCTATAGTACTTCCTCCCCGTAATCGGGTCGTAGCAGTACTGGAAGAAGGTCCTCACTAGGATCCTCATGAACTGCTTCGCCTTCATTGTCCTGAACGCGAATTGTATCCGTAGCGCTGCGAGATCCTCTGTGAACACAATCTTGCAGTCGTTGCTGTAGAGGTTCTTAGGCTTCTTCCACTGGACGGGAACTGCTAGATAGCTCTTCACGGCATTCTTGGGATTTTCCGGTGTGGGGGAAGCAATCCCGTTGTAGAAGTAGTAAAAGTGCCCGGAATCACGGTCGTAAATTTTGTCGAACTGTTGCTGTAGCTTCTCTACAATCAGCTTGTGAGCGACCCTAATGTGGTACATGTTCTGAATTTTAAACGCCGCGTCATCGTACGTCATGAACGGCTTCAGCTCGTCTTTCCTCAAGCAGTAGGGCTTGTGCCACTGCACCGCCCCCGTCATTAAGTTGAAGTAGTAGTGCATCCTCTTTTCGGCGCTGTAAAATCTGTCGAACGTGTCCCGGCACTTCTTGAGGAGCTTCTTGCGGCAGGCGACGTGTCTGACGAAATGTATCACAACTTGGCCAGCCGTGTGTAAGTCGTAAACGCTTATGACGGTGCGAATATGGTTCCTTCGTTTCGCGTGGTGGTGGACCTGCAAGGGAGGGGGGGTTGGGGAGAGGGGAGGAGACATTAGCTCTGATGCACGGTCAGGTGCCATCGCTGGTCCTAAAATAAGATCGACTCACCTCCGCGTCGCAGTCCTCGCATAGGAAGTCCCCCTTTTGTCCGCAGGCCGGGCAGAAGACAAGGGCGAATTTGTCGGGCTCCTGGCAGAAAGTGCACCCCATCTGGAAGGAATACTGCGTATGGGCGACGTATAGCTCCACGCCCAGCCCCGACGCCACCTCTTTCTTTCGGCCGACATTGGTAGTCTTCTCAATGGCCAGGCTTGCTTTTTTCTTTCCACCACTCTTCTTCGCCTCCTTCTTCGCCTCTTTGCCCGCCTGTGCGTACTTGAGCTTCTTAATCGCGTTCCACACCTTCTTCTTGTGCGCCTTGTTCGTAACCCCCAGCCGTTCCGGTATGTCCTCCTCAACCAGCTCGTAAAGCTCCGGCCCGTCTATTCCCTGAGCCTTGAAGGCAGACACATACTTCTTGAGCTTTATATGGACCAACCATATTCCGACGTCTGATATCTTCCAGTCGAACCTGCGGGAGAGCGGCGTTTGAGCGGCAGAGGGTCAGCTAAGGTTCAAAGGGCTCGGGGGTGTTGGGACCAAAACAGTTGACTCTTTGAGTGATTAGAGGGAAATGAGGCGAAGTGAAAGTAGAGGTGGGTCGTGTCGGATTAGGGACGGGGAAAACTTACACTGCCTTCCCCAGAAGGTCATCGGGGAGCTCTGCCATTGGCGATTAAAGGGAAGTGTGAAAAATGAAGAGGAAGGTCGAAGGTCTCTCGAAAGGAGAAGAACAGAAATTGGAAGGCAGCAAAGGGGACTTCGCTCTCTTCAAAACTTCTAGGAAGCAATTTGACGAGATGGAATTCGTACCAGGTGCGAAGTGTAGGCCGCATGAGCGTCTGAAACAGTAAAGTGAAAAAGCGAACGTCTCGAGGTTGTGTGTGTTTGTGGATTTTGAGGCCTGAATGGTGTGGAGCGAGGTTTACATTGATTTTATGTGGACGTAGCGTCATCGATGTTGGCTATAACACCGCAATAACTAACAAAATTTCTCTAAACAGGAGCTGGGTTGCAACCCTCAGCAACCAACTATCAACAGGGGCAGTATCAACAGCAAGGATTACAGGGCGGGGGAGGGTCGTGGGATCAGTCCATGCAACAATCCATGCAACAGTCTATGCAACAGCCCCAGTCCATGCAGCAGCTGACCATGCAGCAGTCAGACTTGGGACTGAACGCCGGGGAGTACGGCAGCCTCAGTACTCAGGCCCACGAGTTCGTTCCCGGTGGTGCTCTTGGGGTCGCCACCCAGCAGGCCATAGGAGGCACCCAGGGGGGGCAGGTGATGGTCTCGAGAAATGGGGCAGTGTTTGCAGTGGCCGCGGAGGAGTCGGGGCATTACGAGGACCCCCAAACGGCGAAATACGAAGGTTACGGGCAGGGGGTGGTAGGAGGAATGTACAGCGGAATGGAGGGGGACGGGAGGGCGGAGAAGGGGGGACCTAGACAGGTGAGAGGTGGCTGGGGGGGGCGAGGGGTTTCTATGCGACGCCCAAGAGATCTCTTTCACCTAACCCCGAAATATCTTCCACCTAACCCCTCGCCCCCCTCTCAGACATCTTTCCCCACCGATGCGCACTTCTCATCCCAGTCCACTGACAAGGTATCTTCGGGCTGGGACTGGGCCCAGGGTTCCACCACAATCCCTGCCCCCCCAAAGCGCACCCTTCACTCCCTTGGCGTCCCCGATAGCCTATGGAGGCACTTCCAGAGGTGAGGCAAAGTGAACGAACCTGCGTCATGATAGTTTGTTAGAAGTGGTAGCAAACCGAACAACCATCTTAACCCTTTTCACGATTCGCTTCAATTGTCATTATATCTTCGCTCTTCCATCGCAGCCTAAGCAACGAGCAGAGCCGCCAGATGCAGCCAGACGACCCCCGGTACAAAGAGATACCCCCCAAATACCACTCAGCCTTCTGTCTCGACGATCCCGAGCTAGACTCGGCCACGACCTCGGCCAGGCAGTCCGGCAGCTTCGGCTACCCCTCGGTCCTCTACAAGGTCGTGAGCCAGGAGGACGGCTTCCCCTACGCGCTCCGTCGGTTTGACAACGTTAAGTGCTCCCACAAGATCGCCGGTGCCGCCATGGAGGCCTGGAAGAGGGTCCGCCACCCCAACATAGTGAAACTTTCCTCCTGCTACGTCCTCAACCGCGCTCTCTTCTTCGTCCACGAGTACTTCGTCGGCTCCTCCACCCTCACCGAGCGGTACCTCGACAAGCGCGGACCCCTCCTTCAGGAGCGGCTCGTATGGAGCTACGTCGTCCAGTGCGCTGCCATCCTGAGGGCGATACACGGGAGCCACCTGGCGTGCAGGGCCATGCAGCCGACGCACATCCTCAGGACGCCAGGGGGGAGGGTGAGGATCAACTGCGTGGGCGTTGTGGACGTGCTAGAGTTCGAGGCCAGGAAACAGGTGAGCCAAGGAAGGGTTGGGGGGGAGAGAGCGCCATGTCTCATAGCTAACCCCCTTCGGTCGTAGCTGAGCGACCTCCAGAAAGAGGATATATGCGACCTAGGTAGGCTGATAATGAGTCTGTGCACCCGTTCCATGATAAGCAGCAAGACTTCCACCGACGCCATGGGCAAGGCCGCCGCCTTCGTCCAGCAGCACTACAGCCAGGAGCTCTACGGGGTGATGGTGACCTTGCTGAGCAAGCCGGTAACGATCTTCGACACCTGTGGGATGGTCGGGCACCACGCGATGGACGAGCTTGACATGGTCCACGCGGTATGCGATAGCTACGAGAGCCAGCTCTACAGGGAGTTCGAGAGCGGCAGGAGCAGCAGGCTGCTGGTGAAGCTCAACCTCGTCGTGGAGAGGCCTGAGATGGGGATGGACAAGCAGTGGAGCGAGACGGGGGATAGGTACGTTATCAAGCTTTTCAGGGACTACGTGTTCCACCAGACCGACGCAGGGGGGAACCCCGTCATGGACCTCGGCCACATCGTCTCGTCCCTCAACAAGCTTGACGCCGGGGACGGGGAGAAGATATGCCTGGCCGGTAGGGACGGTATGGCGATGCTCGTAGTCAGCTACGGGGACGTAGCGAGGTGCCTGGAGGGGGCGTACGAGGAGCTATGCGTTAGGAGCCTGCAGGGGAGACAGCAGGGACAACAGGCGGGAGGGTATTACTGATCAGAGGGGGGGGCGGAAACTATTAAGGTCAGACAAAATATTTATTGATTATTGGGATGAAGAACGAGGAGGGTGCCGTTCGGAGGACTATGTTGTCAACATTTTAAAAGTAGAACCAAAACGTGACAAAAAATACCTCCGTCTACAATATGCGTTTTTTGAACCAGTTTTTTTGAGACTGGGTTAATTAATATGCCTCGCTGTAACGAAAACTTGGTGACCTTGAAATAATTGAACGATTGATTTAACAACAACGAGTTAGAGAAACTCCAGAATTACTCTCCACAAAACTTTCGGAATCTTCTCACGTGCCGGAGTTACCCTTAGCGCTGGGGCTTCAACTCCGTCCGTTCGCTTCCGCTTCCTAGCCGATCTCCTGGGTGGATCCTCCACGTGATCCCAGGTTCCCTTGAGGCACAGCAGAGCGTTGACGCGTTCACGTATGCCGTGCCACCTAGAAAGGAGGAGGTCCTCGACGGTCGACATATTTTGATCTGCAGCGGCAGTGAGCAGGGCGGTGCAGTTTGAGAAGCAGTCTTCACCGATGGAGACAGCAGGAGATAGACTGAGCTTCATCAGGGCGGCGCAATCTCTGAAGGCGTCTGAGCCAATCGTCGTCACTCCGTCTGGGATTGTGATGGCCGTGAGGGCGGAGCAATCTCTGAAGGCTTCACCGCCAATTATCGTCACTCCGTCTGGGATTGTGATGGCCGTGAGGGAGGAGCATCCGTAGAAGGTGCCATAACCAATCGTCGTTACTCCGTCCGGGATTGTGATGGCCGTGAGGGAGGAGCATCTGTTGAAGGTATTTTCGCCAATCTTCGTCACTCCGTCCGGGATGGTGATGGCCGTGAGGGAGGAGCATCCTTGGAAGGCGTGTTCGCCAATTGTTGTCACTCCGTCTGGGATTGTGATGGCTGTGAGGGAGGAGCATTCGTAGAAGGCGGCGTTACTAATTGTCGTCACTCTGTCCGGGATTATGATGGCTGTGAGAGAGGAGCATTCGTAGAAGGCGTGTTCGCCAATTGTCGTCACTCCGTCTGGGATTGTGATGGCTGTGAGGGAGGAGCATTCGTAGAAGGCGGCGTTACTAATTGTCGTCACTCTGTCCGGGATTATGATGGCTGTGAGAGAGGAGCATTCGTAGAAGGCTTGATTGCCGATCGTCGTCACTCCGTCTGGGATTGTGATGGCCGTGAGGGAGGAGCATCTGGAGAAGGCGGTTCTGCCAATAGTTGTCACTCCGTCTGGGATGGTAATGGCCGTGAGGGAGGAGCATCCGTTGAAGGCGCTTCTGTCAATCGTTGTCACTCCATCTGGGATTGTGATGGCCGTCAGGGAGGAGCATCCCCAGAAGGCGCGTTCGCCAATTGTCGTCACTCCGTCTGGGATGGTGATGGCCGTGAGGGAGCGGCATAGTGCGAAGGCGTTATTGCCAATCGTTGTCACTCCATCTGGGATGGTAATGGCAGTGAGGGAGGAGCATCCTTGGAAGGCGCGTTCGCCAATCGACGTCACTCCTTGTGCAAAAGTCACTTCTGTGAGCTCATGATCGTCATAAAAGCTCCCTATCTCGTCTGTGCCAGAGTATACTGCTGTTTGGGGCATTTTGGGGAAGGGGAGGGTCCAGGGGTTGAGAGGATCGTTTCACCCGTCTTTTCGGTAACAGTGGAAAGCTTAAACTATTTGATACTGATTCTCTGCGAACTCCTACATTATTGACAGGATCAGGAGGGTTAGTGTGGTGTGATGGAGTAAGACAAAAAAAAAGAGGGATGAAGAGACCCCTCAAGGAATGCGTCATTGCGGTTCTCTGCCCAATAGCAACCCCAATATGATACTGGTAGTATCAGAAATATGGCCGAAAGTAGTATTATCTCCTCTATGAGACGAATAATCCAAACCCAATGAACACTCAGTCTCGACCGTGATTGAGGAGGGGAAATAATTTGAACTTGGATGTGAATAGGAGATAAAAATCAACGATAGGACAAAAAGAGAACTTGTGAAAGCCTTAACAAGGGTTATCATTGTCATTGTTGTCCGCCTCACCTTAATTTCAAAGCTATACTTATTGCCCAAAACCATTACAGCTTTTTTTTGGGAAGGAGCTGACAAAACTCGGTTAAGCACATCGTCGCTAATTTGAAGTTTTCCACCTCGCTGTTTGCTTACTAAAGAGACAGTAAAATTCTGTTTCAATAAGATGTTCATTTGTCAAAACAGCTTAATCTCAGCCTCCCCTCCCCCCCCCCAAACCTTTTCAAGAGTCCCATCCATCC
>BRYA01000644.1:661-11612 GCA_030267965.1 Triparma columacea
GGAGGGGCGTGAAGGGGGGGGTGGAGGCTGATTCTTGGTGAGAGATTTTAGTGCGAAGAGATTGTAGGAGATTTTTGAATTCCTCAATCGTTAGAGATGAAGACATCAACTTGAAGTGGATGAGGTAGTCGGAGAACTGCTTCTTGAAAAAATCTGGGGAGGGGTCTTGTGATTCTCCAAGGCCCTGCATGACGGAGAGGGGCTTGCATCCTGTGAAGATGTCTTGTGGTGGAGTCAGGTCTGGGGGAAGTCCAACCAAAGACGTCAAGCCCGTGCATCCACGAAAGGAATCTCTACCAATCTCAGTGACTCCCGTAGGAAGACCCTCCAACGATGTCAAGCCAGTGCATCCACCAAAGGCAGAAAAACCAATCTCAGTGACTCCCATAGGAAGACCCTCCAACGAGGTCAAGCCCGTGCATCCATCAAAGGCATCTCTACTTATCGTAGTGACTCCCGTAGGAAGACCCTCCAACGATGTCAAGCCCGTGCACCCCTTAAAGGCATATCCACCAATCTCAGTGACTCCCGTAGGTAGACCCTCCAAAGACGTCAAGCCCGTGCATCCAGCAAAGGCATATTCATCAATCGTAGTGACTCCCGTAGGAAACCCCTCCAACGACGTCAAGCCCGTGCATTCATAAAAGGCCTCTTTACCAATCGTAGTGACTCCCGTAGGAAGACCCTCCAACGATGTCAAGCCCGTGCATCCACAAAAGGCATTTTTACCAATCGTAGTGAATCCTGTAGGAAAACCCTCCAACGATGTCAAGCCCGTGCATCCTGCAAAGGCAACCTCACCAATCGTAGTGACTCCCGTAGAACGAAGACCCTCCAACGAAGTCAAGCCCGTGCATCCATAAAAGGCACATTCACCAATCTCAGTGACTCCCGTAGGAAGACCCCCCAACGACGTCAAGCCCGTGCAGTACCAAAAGGCACAGTCACCAATCGTAGTGAATCCCGAAGGAAGACCCTCCAACGACGTCAAGCCTGTGCATCCATAAAAGGCATATCCACCAATCATAGTGACTCCCGTAGAACGAAGACCCTCCAATGACGTCAAGCCAGTGCATCCCTTAAAGGCGTTTTCACCAATCACAGTTACTCCCTCTGCAACACTGAACCCTTTTATACTTGTATCCCCCTCAAACGACGTTTTCCCGTCGTACACGACGATCTTCTCCTCCATTACTGAACTTCAGACCTCCGCTTCTTTGCCTGCTCGTAGAAAACCAAAGGAAACAGAGGGTGCAGGAAGGATATCGGGGAGGAAATCGGGGGGGTTAGATATTGAGTGTATGAAGTGGGAAACTCAGGAGACTCGGGGAAATGAGAGGATAAATCCAATGAGCGGCGGAACGCACCTGATATGATGCTTGAGCTAGGTGATTGATGAGCACAGTTAGTTAGGGTTGGAAGGAATCCCGAGGTAGAACTCTGGAAAGAAATCAAGAAAATCCCGTTATATATTTTCGTCCCCTTGGGTGGTCCCCATCTTCCTGTCTTCGAAATGTTACATCCTCCCGATCGGGTGGATCAATCGTATGCGGAGTCGTATGCTCGTAGTAAGAATCTCCCGTCGGACGTGAATTCTTCCAGCTTTGCCCCCACAGCCGGCGGTGACCGAGAGTCCTACACCACCAAATATTCCACTAAGGCTATACTTACGGATAGGGGACAGTACATGTCCTACCTTGAGTGTCAATTAGAGCGCGTGACTGCGTCTCTATTGGCTCATGGGTCGTTGGAGAAGAGAATGGTGGCTATGGATGAGGCCATGTCCAGGGTTGATGATCGAATAAGTTCTATGACGAAGGTTGCGAAGCTATCGCAGGTGTGTCTTTTTGCTCCTTCTGTGTTTGATGCTTGCAATTTGCAGCCTTGATTCTCAACCCTCGCTCTCTCACCTCATCCTCACCCCCCTATCTACCCCACCAAACCCTTCCAGACTTTTGCAGAGAGATGGGGGGAGGACACGGCCACTTCCGTCTCTAGGTTGACTGAGAGGGTCGCTGCGGTTGAGGGAATGGTAGGAGGGAATCAGAATAGCAACGATGAGACGAAATCACTCATCCAAAATGTGACAGATCACATTTCGTCTCTGGAGCGGCTGAGGCTTGATGCTAACAAGACGATGGATGATAGATTGGTCACGATGGAAGGCAAGGTCGTGGGGATTTCAACTGAGAACGTTGAGGCTAGAGGGAAGTTCGCGTCCATTGATCGACGCTTTGAAGAAATGGAGGCAGCGTTTGATTTCAAGTTGGGCGAGGCCGCCAAGGAGACGGATAGGAAGCTCGACCTTGTGAAGTCCGAGCTCGAGTCAAAGGTGCAACACGTCCAGCGGTCCGTCGAGGTCAAGCTGTCAGAGCAGGCTGCCGAGTTGGCTCGCCTTCGCCACGAGGCTAGCTTGATGGAGAATAGGATGCTTGCGGCTCTGGCCAAGCAGGCTAACGTTACTCAGGAGCAAATCCAGACCATCCATGAAGTTGTCCAGCAGTCGTCGGCCGCCCCACTCCACAACCACCGCCAGTCCAACGCCGGTGCTGCCAGGAAGTTTCGTCAGTTCGGGAATTGGGATGACGACGACGACGATGACGATGATGGCGGTGGCGGCGATGGCTTTCCTTCAGCTCGTTACTCCAACAATGATGCTGTCGCTGCCAACCTTGTCGATGAGATTGAGGACCTTTACAAGTCCCTTCGGGAGCAGAAGAAGACTCTCAAGGAGCATGGCCTCATATTGGAGAAGCACGACACCGCCGGGGTTGCCGTTGAGGAGGCCATCGAAAGGGTTGCCGAAAAGATGCGCGGTCTCGAAACTTCCATCGGTGCGATTGGCAACAATTACTCGACAATGTCTGCGACTCTCTCCAACAAGATCCTTTCATGGCAGATGAGCGTCGTTGCTGATTTGGAAAAGAAGCTTGGGGAGGACATCCATTCCCTCTCTTCTGCCCAGGATAGTTTGGATTCGCGGTTGAATGTTTTCAGTGAGACTGTCGATGTGAAAATGAGCGAGGTCAAGGTGAGAATGGTGGCATGACATGGCGTGTTCTGCGTTCCTGTGAAGTAATCCTTCCCTTACTTATCCTTACCCCTCCCACCTTCGACCTCGCAGTCCGAGATAGAAAAGCAACTGTCGTCCTCTGCTTCTTCTGCCGAGGCAGAACTCAAGATGAGCAAGCTCGTCCAGCATGAGGTCAGCACGTTGGAGGAGAGGCTCGTGAAGAAGCAGGAGGACGTCCTCCTGTCTTCGCAACAAAAGCTTACCGACCAGCTTCACCGCCAATACAAGAAGCAGAAGAAGCACCTAAAGCAGCAACAGCAGCTCGAGCAGACCCCGTATTACAACTCGGGGGCAGCGTTCCCTCAGAGCACCGGCGTTGTTCCGTCTGCGAAGCAGATCAGCAGCGGGGGCGGGATGACTGCTAGGGACCTTCGGGCTGCCGACGAGACTTCGGATGACACCCCTCCACGCCCGGTGGATGAAAATTACCATCTGGATAGCAACGCCCCTCCCATGCCTCAACAACGGGAGGAGGAGGAGGAGAACGTTAAGTTGATCCGAATTAGGCGCCAGGTGGAGCGGGAGAGACGTAAGGAGGCTGCGCTAGAGCTATACCAGGACGCTAACGAGAGTGACGAGAGCGTGGAGAACCTGTACAGGGAGGTTGTGACGAGGAGGGGCAAGGACGGGAAGAAGATTGTGCCGAAGACCGGGCAGAAGGGGCGGGGTGCCTCGAGGACGAGAGGAAGGCAATCAAAGAAGAGTTGGGTCCCGGCAAAGTCGGTCCCCATCAGGGCGGGTGAGAGGTCCCTCTCCCCTTCCAAGGACGTTCCAAAGCAGGTGACGTACGAGAAGGCCATGCGTCCCTACACCTCCGCCCAGAAACTTGCCGGTCTCGCCTCTACCACAGAGCCTACCACAACACTGACCGGGACGACAAGAATGTCGGCGTTAAGCTCGGCCGCCTCTGAGCGCCCCAGCGAGATGTCCTAAAAAACAAACGTTGTATGTGATATTTTCGAAACAATGGCAGCACATTCATTACCCTCCTCGTTTCTTTACTCTCCTCCTCCTCCCCCCTCCTCCACACCCTCGACACGCGCACGCCTAATTCTTCTTGCCAACGACCATGCTACCACTCTTGTAGACCTTCTCTCCTGCCAATAAAGCCGCCTCTGCCCATTTTGTGTTTTCTGTGATCTTGCTGTTGAACTCAGGGAACATGACGCTGGGCTGGTACTTGAGTTCGTCCGCCCACCAGGGATTGAGGACCTCGTTCATGACAATCTGCTTGTCGGTCTTCCACAAGAGTGCCTGCTCCTCCTTGGTGATTCCTGGAGTCTGAAGGAGGTCCCAGGTGTGGTCAGTGGTATTATACTTTTTCATATCTGCTATGAGCTTCCTGGCCCTTATGAACTGCTCCTCGGGGGTGAGCCCGGCCTTGGATGGCTTCCTCGGGTCAGCGGATGAAGGCCTTGCAGACGTAGGTTTCTCGTTACCGGAGATAGAGAGGCCGGAGAGGGCCTGGTTCACGGGTGGCTTGATAGTTCTGCTCTTCCCGCTGCTGCTTCCTGGCCTTCCCCCCCTGCTGTTAAGCCTCCCCCTGCTTCCAGTCCTTCCCCTGCTAGAACCCCTGCTAGAACCCCTGCTGCTCATGCCGGTTCCTCCCCTGCTCCCCGTTCTTTCTGCATTTCTTCTCTGGGCCCCAGCCAGCTCCTGCAGGTCGGCGCTCGTGAGGACCGGCTTGACTGGCAGAGCCCTCGAGTCGAAGGCGGGTGTCGCGGACGTCTTCTGCCGGGCCTGATCCTTTTGGGGGCTTCCGATGTCTGCCCGTGACTTGAACACTGCTGCCTTAGGAGGGCCCTTGGGGGGCAAGCCCCTCTTGGCCTGGTACTTCGACGAAGGCGACATATTCAGGGCCTCTTTGGCGAGCTTCTCGAGGCGCTCGATGTACTTCCTTCTAACGTCCTGGGGCATGGCGCGGGGGGATACGTAGCCCGTGGTTGACCTTGCAGTTGTTGAAGAGGCAGGCTCCTCAGGGACGGCTTTCCTCGCGGTGAGCTGCTCCCTGAGTTGCGACGCTTCCTCCTCTGCCTTCCTAAGTTGGGCCGCAAGGGCGTCCTCACCCTCGACGTTCTCGATCGCGCCCCCGACCAGCGGGAGCTTGGGAATGATGGGGCCTCCTCCCTCCTTCCCCTCCTCCGAGGCGCCCTCCGATCCCTCCTCTTCCCCATCGAGCAATTCGTCGGAATTGAGGGCTGCCAAAAAGGCGGCCATTTCTGCGTCGTCTTCAAGGCCAATGACCTTCTCGACTTTCTTCCCAAGAAGGAACTCCTCAGCAGAGACCTCCTCCTTGTCCCAGCCCTCCTCTAGGTAATGATCCTCCGCGATGTCCCCCTTCTTCTTGAGGAAGTACTCGCAGTACGCGTCGCCTAAGGGCCTCGCCATCTCAGCCGGCTTCTCATTAAGAAGCTCCTCAATTAGCTTGGCCCGGTCAGGGACGGGGCCCAACCCATGCCTCTTCCTTGCGGAGTCCATGTTCATTGGCTTGTCGATCTCGCTCTGGAAAGGCCCAATCTTGTACGGGGTGCACAAAACCAGCGCTTTCTCCAAGTTGGTGATTTCTGTGGCATGCTCCTTCCCATCGAACTTTACCCATGGACGAAGCTTTTCCTCAGGGATCATGGATGCCTCATCGGCGGTCATCTGGGCCATCTTGGACAGGGGGGGGTCTCCTGGTGGCCTCTTTTTGTCCTCTTTTTTGTCTAACTCGGCCAAGAAGCAGCACCAAAAAATTAGGAAACTCACCCTCCCAACCGCCCTCTTCTCCCACTCTGGGCCTCATCTCCTCTTCCACAACATCCCGGAGGAGAAGCAACTGCAACATAAGCTCTCACTCTTCTGGTGTCCGAGCGTCGGCGCTCTACATCCATCCCTTGTCCTTTTGAGGGACGTTCTGTCGCGTAGACCAACAGATTCATAGGTAAGGACTCCCCTGCTGCAGCGGGGGGGAGGGGTGAGGCTAGCTGTTTAGACTTTTATGTACGATTTTCTTTCCTTGTGTCCTCTCCTTCCGCTAACCCGCCGCGCTGCTGTACTTACTCCCTGATTCGCTGATCTTTTGCAGTTGGTAGCGGGGAGGAAACTCCATACACACACTAAAGTCGTGAGCAGGTTCCGCAGACAGCGGTACCTACTCTCGGCTTTCCACTTAGGTAACCATGATGGCAGCTAGGGGAAACGCTGCTAAGAAGATGTAGGAGCAACATAAGAAGGACAAGAAGAGGGACTCAAAGATTGATGTTATCTCCCAGGAGGTGAGACGAGACCAAAGCGCCAAACACTAATTTTTTACCATCATCCTACACACGACAAACTAACGGCCCTCTCCCGGCTACTACCACCCCACCAGGACCTCGACGCCCTGCAGAAGAAGATGGACGAGGAGGAGCCTGACAAATGGCGTGACCCTGAATGTGCCAACAACCCCATTTCGAGGGGGTGGATGACCCTCTCGCAGAAAATAAAAGCATTCGCGTACGGGGAGCGATTTGGTTACTTTATTTTGGGGTGTATCGTTGTAGCCGGTGTGCTCGTGGGCATGCAGACCTACCCAGGGATGGAGACGAACAAGGCGGTCACAACAACAGACACAATAATATTATATATCTTCACGGCCGAGACCGGGCTAAAGATTCTCTCGGAAGGCTTCGCGTTCCCGGCATTTTGGTTCGGTCCTGAGTGGAAGTGGAACAACTTCGATTTCTTCATAGTCGTAGCGTGTTATCTCCCCGCCAGTCTGTTTTCGGGGGGGGAACCTCCCGTCGCCCTGCTCCGCCTCCTTCGCCTAGCGCGGCTCGTCAAGATCTTCAAGAAGGTCCCGCAGCTACAGATGATCGTTATGGGCTTGGCTGGAGGTATCAAGTCGATAGGATACATTGTAATCCTTCTCCTCCTCGTGTTCTACCTTTACGCGATTGTAGGAATTACAATTTTTCGCACTAATGACCCTTGGCATTACAGGGATCTGCAGACTACCATGCTTACTCTCTTTAGGGCCTCCACCCTCGAGGACTGGACAGACATCATGTACATCTCCATATTTGGCTGCGATCAGTACTCTTCCATCTACCTATCTCCGGAGTCATGGACTCCCGATAACAAGAACGAGTGGTGCCAGATGCCCGAGAAGAACCAGATCCTGTCGCCGTTTTTCTGGGTGTCCTTCATCATCGTTTCCGCGCTAGTGATGCTTTCTCTCTTCATCGGTGCCGTGACAATGTCCATGACCGAGTCTATGGAGCAGATGAAGGAGGAGCAGGAGGAGGCGACAAGGCTACGCATGAAAGAGAAGCAGATGTTGAAGATGCAGGCCCAGAAGGAGGAGGTGAGAATAGGTGGGCGAAGGAGACAGAACATCATCATCCCACCACCTCTTACTAACTCCGTCGTTTTAGTTTCGAAGGAATTCTACCCTAAAAGAAGAGGAAATGAAAAAAGCAAAGGAGAATGCGGCCAAGGGAATCAAGGGGGAGGAAACAAAATTGGAGGAAGAGGGGAAGAAAGGTCCTAGGTTCTCCGTTTTGGGCGCGCTGGGTTTCGGAAGCAACGAAGAAGAAAAGGCACAAGAGCAGACTCAGATGACCAACCTCCTCGCTAACATATGGGACGGTGCCGACCTTGATGCCCTGGTTTCGCGCGTCCAGAATGAAGCGGTCACGGGGTCGCCTGCCCGCGTCACCTGGTGGCACCTGTCTCTGTTCATGAAGTCCATCGCCGAGGACTCGAAATTCCAGAACTTCATCATTTTCGTCATTCTCGTAGCAGGCACAATGGTCGGTATCCAGACCGACAAGGAGTTCGACAAGGAACACAAGGCGACGCTGGACTTTATAGACGGCTGGATCTTGAACATTTTTATTGGCGAGATTGTCATCAAGTTGATTGCTGAGGACGTGTACCCCCTCCGCTTCTTCATTTCAGGCTGGAACTGCTTCGACTTCCTCATTGTCGTCGGCTCCCTGGCCCTCGCTGGGACCTCGTCGGGGGGGATGATGCAGATGCTCCGCCTCCTCCGCTTACTTCGTGTGCTCAAGCTCGTCAAGGCTTTCCCGCAACTTCAAGTTATCGTCAACGCTTTGATGATGGGTTTGTCTTCCATTGGTTTCATTGGTATCATCCTCCTCCTGGTGTTTTACATGTGCGCCATTCTAGGCATGATGCTGTTCCAGGAGAATGACCCTTGGCACTTTGGGTCCTTGCAGGTTGCCATGCTCACCCTCTTCAGGGCCTCCACCTTGGAGGATTGGACTGACCTCATGTACATCAATATGTACAGTTGCAGCGTATACGGCTATAGCGGCTGGATGGAGCCACTGTGTATCAAGCCTTACCCGCTGAACGGGGGAACCTACTGGATTGCGGGTCTGTTCTTCATTTTTTTCACCTTGATTGGTGCCCTCGTCCTGCTCACCCTCTTCATCGGAGTCGTGACGACGAGTATGGACGAAGCTCAGGAAGAGCAAAATAGGGAGAAAGAGATTCAAGATAATATCAAGGAGATCCAGACGAACGAGGGTCTGACAGATGAGGAGGTCGAAACATTCCTCAAGGTGTTTGATATGCTAGATCTGGATGGGGGGGGGACAATAGAAGAGGAGGAGCTGAGAGTCGGGCTTCAGAGTGTTGGGAAGGATCCCACTGACGCTGAGATGCAGCAGATGATGCATGATGTAGACGAAGATGACAGCGGCGAGATCGACCCGGCTGAGTTCCTCCAGTTCATGGTGAACATGAGAAACGAGGATAGAAAGAATACAGGCAGTGGGCACGATGACTTGTCAGTTAGCGAGCGCTCTTTAGGTGAATCCCACACCCCGGAGACTTTATCCCCTAACAGGAGCCTGTCGCCCATGATGAGCTTCGGAAACACAGGGATCCCCGCGCCAGCTGGCGGGAGGATGATGACCAGTCTCCAAGTCTCGGCTCTAACTCCAATCAAGACGGCGGCCACGATCGGGGCGGAGGCGAACTTTGGCCTCCCGGTGCTCCAGAGCCCAACGAACGAAAATTGGTTAGAGATGTCTCTCGACATGGGCAGGAGCAGGCGGAAGCTCCCCGCTCTTGGGTCGGCTAAAGTGGGAATATCAGGTTGATCTCTAAAGAAACTGGCAAACTAATAAGACAACTTTTACAATGATTCAACGAAGATGCTTCTTGTTTCTCTACATTCGCTTATTATTTACTCAATCTCCTTCCGCAAGCCGAGGCCGCTTCCGAGGAAGAGGGAACCAGGAACGTTGAGCTGCTTCCGTGCTTTCCTTCTCTTCTCGAGCTTCACGTGGAAGGGGTCTGATTTCTTCAGGCTTCCGGTGCTGTTCGATGATGCAGGCGCCCCCCCCCCACTCTCGAGACTGCTACCAAAGCCAATGTCATTGTTGCCACCAAAGGAATGGTCGTCGAGCGATAAATTGTTAAAGCTCTGCGTGTTCTCGGTGTCTTGCTGGGGAGTAGGCGTCTCGTTGCTGGAACTTCTCGACCCTTCTCTGGTTTTCTTCATAGCGCTCGGCAACCGTACCTGCCCCCCCGGGGTCAGGGGGGTCGCCCCTCTAAGGCCGTCAAAAACCTGACTTTGGCCAAACGTCACACTAGCGCTGTTAAGTCGTCCCGGTGACGACCTTCCTAGGCCGACATCTCCATTTGAGTCTAGAAGGGAAGTGCCTACCGCGTTCGTTCTGTCCATCGGGGAGGCATGTATCGGAATTATGAAGGCCTCGTCCAGCGTTATTGCGTTTTTAGGTGTCCCGGGTGGGAGGATAGCTTTTCTTCCCCCCAGTTTCGAGCTTGCGGTCGAGGATCTATTGGTATACGTTGCCGTAAAGGTCCTCGAGAATTCTCTGTTGCGGACAGTTTGCGCCCTCCTTCGAATCCTTGCTGCTGACGTTGTTTCGGGCCTCGTCTTCCCGCTTTTGGCCCTCTCCATGCTCAAGCTTATGCCTGCGTGGCCGCTGGCCGCGGTGGACAGCGGGCGGCTCCGCTCGCTAGCAGTCTGGGCGGTGATCATTAGCTCGGTTTTTAGCCGGTGGCACTCCAACTCGAGATCCTTTCGGATCTCGACATGGTGGAGGATGATGTCGTCCTTCTTCAATAGATCGTTCTTGAGGCTCTGAGATTCCAACTTGACCGCCTCGATCTCGGCCAAGCTCGCATTCAACTCGACGTCGTTCAGAGCGATAATCTTCGTCTGACTTTTCACCGCAGCCTCGAGTCCCCCTACCTTTGATTCTAGTACGTTGGCCTTCTCAACCACCTGAAACCTCGAGAGCTCTGCGAGTTTCTCGTTCCTCTCGCTTTGGCGCTTGGCAATCATGACCTTATTTCGCTCGTGGATGTCCTGTAAACGCATGCTTCGCTCTTTCTGCAGGTCTGCGTACTGCTTCTTGGACCTGTTCTCGGCTTCCGAGCGCAGTTTGGTCTGGATGAAGTTGTCATGCTTCACCTCGGTGAGTTCGTGCTCCATGATCCTGGCCCTCTTCACCTGCCCCTCCCTCGCAAGTTTGTCATAATGGAGGTCCGACTTGAGCCTGTGCACCTGCTTCTCGGCCTCGGCCTGTGCGTGTCTAGCCTCATCGAATGAGTGCTTCAATTTCTTCTTTCCCTCCCGTTCTATCTTGAGAGCCTTCTCTGCCTGCTCCCTCAACCGATTTGCCTTGTCCAACTCAATTTTGAAGAAATCCGCATCGGAGGTTTTCTCCTTCAACTCAGCCTCGAGTTTCGGAACCTTCACGGCCTCCCTCTGCAACTGCTCGGTTAGAGACTTAAGCTGTCCAATTTCTGCATACAGTTCAGCCTTTGCCGACATGGAGTTGGGGGGGGGGTGGAAGGGCTAGAGAGGGAGGGGGGTGAAGGAGAGGAGTGACAGGAGGGGGGGGGGGGGGG
>BRYA01000644.1:14664-37811 GCA_030267965.1 Triparma columacea
GGGAGGGGGAGGGGGAGGGGGAGGGGGTTAATGTTATATAATACGTCGTGATCAACGTCAAGGTTCTCGTCCGTGATTTTCTTACCTTTCGGGGGCAAATTGTTGTTATTTAGATGGAGCGTGAGGTCAGTGGGGGGGGGGGTAGAGGCAGGGGAGGGGAGGGAGGTGGGTGGTGTGGCTGTTGCATTCTTATCGTCTATTTTAGTGGAATTGTTTGGAGGAGAAGAAAGGATGTCATTGGGATTCGTAGTGGTGGTGTTTGCAGTGGTTGTGTTTGCAGTGGTGGTAGTGTTTACAGTGGTGATTTTCGCAGTCGTAGTCGTGGCATTGTTGTCGTCACCTTTTACAATGGCTTTGTCATTTGTGGGTTGTTTTTGGACGTCGAAAATGTTGTGAAGGGCTGAAAGGATTGTTGGGGGGTGGTAGGTGTGGGAGAGGTCGTACTTTTTTACTGTTGGGGAGGGGTAGTGAGGGTGAGAAGGGAGGGGGATGGAGGAGGAGGGAGTATGTTTGGTGAGCATTGTCTCAAATCATTGTCTCAAATAATTGTCTCAAATGTACGTCCCAAGCCTCTACCCTCTCTCTCTCTCTCTAGCCTCTCTTTGGCCTCCTCTCCCGTGTATTTGTCCATAGAAGCATGATGTATCCTTCAAAGTGAGGCACTCTTACCTGTATCCTTTGTTTGTGATAATACTTGTGATGCTGTTTGTGATAGCGTTGTCTGTGATAGTGTTGTCTGTGATAGTGTCCTCTTGTTAGGTAGTCTATTCTCTTTAGGTTGTCTATTCTTAGCTTGTCCTATATTATAATTTGCATTATTTGCATTATTTGTGTTTGTATTTGTTGTATTAACTACATTTACGATCATAAACATTACTATTAACACTAACAACCCATGTTTATCTGCGAATATGTTGATAATATGTTAGTAATTGAATTTAAAGAGGATTTAAAAGGGATTGTGTAGGGGGCTGGTGTCGGGAAAGGACAAGGGACTCAAGTCTATTTATTCAATCAATGAAACAACAAATATACAACACCTACAATCAATACAACAATCAACACATCTAGAATACTCACAAACAATCATCAACGCGCTACCCTACTGAAGACAGATTGGGACAGATTTGGGAGAGACATCAGATCAAAGAGCAAAGGAAGGAGCTGAAGGAGCAACACAACTCAGCTTCGAATCAGCTCAATATTCCTCTTTTTCTTTGAAGGTTTGTTTGTGCTCCGTAACTGTGCTCCGTAATTGAGCTCCGTGAAGAGCTCTCTCTCTTTAGACTCACGCTAAAAATAAAAAGCAAAAAAGGTTCCTTCCTATCAACTTGATTTCCTTTTCCTTTTCCTTCAACTTGATCGCCTCTTAATCCTGCTTCCCCTCCCCCGCCTCCTTTGTCTTCTCTTTCCTCCACCTCTTCTCCATTATGCCATCGTAAACTCTGGGAGCCAAAAACCTCAACCACAAACCAACTCGTGTCTTCCAGTCCCAGTTCACCCCAATGTCCCTCTCACCGGCCTCGAAAGAGTCGCAGACCGAGCGAACGAGGAGCCGAGGGTCCATACCACGTGCCGTCGTTACGTCACGCCGACCCCACTTCTTCCCACCCTGGGTGATTGAGGGGGGGAGAGGGGAGGGGGTCAGTCGTGTGGTGCATAGGGCAAGGAGCGAGCTAACAGCAAGACAACAACAAGCAAAGGAGGCCCTTGTGCAGCCTGCACAGGTGATCGCTACGCTTCTCTCCCTTATCTTATTTTTCCCATTCTCACCTCCCCAACGGCATTAACGCTCAGATTCGTCCTAACATACCCCGGGTTCACAACCACGACATCGACCTCCCCCTCCAACTCTGCCCTGACGCTCCCAGCGAACCCGTTAACTGCGTGCTTGCTCGCAGAGTAACCGCTCCTACCAGGCAGAGGAAGCAAACCCTGCACACTGCTCACCCAAACTACCGCCCCCTTCCCCTCCCTCATCCCCGGCAAGCACATCCCCATGATGTCTACCCCTGCAAAGAAGTTCACCTCAAACATGTCCCTAACGCCTCCCTCGCCCAAGTCAGAGAACCCTGCCCTCTGACTGTAACCTGCGTTGTTGACCAGAATATCGACGCTACCACGGGAGAGCACGCCGCGGACGACAGCCTGACGGTCCGAAGAGCTGGATAAATCACACGCGCAGACTTCAATAACGCCATCCCAACCATCAAGCTGAGAAGATGGGGAGCAAGGGGAGTGACGAGGCTGTGTGTTACAATTATGCGAGGGCGCTCGCACGCAGGAGGTCTTAAACTTTGTGCCTTTTGCTTTTACTGAAGCCGGGGGGGGAGGGCTTGCGCTTCTTCCCCCGTTTCCCCCCCCCCCCCCCACCCCCGTTGCCCAGACAGGCCTTCTCACCTCCTTCACGATCCTTTCTCTTACCCTCTCCATACCACTACTGTCCCTACTGAGCATCACGACGCGGCGAGCACCACGACGGGCGACTTCAAAACACATGGCTGCGCCGATTCCAGAGGATGAACCGGTTATGAGGACTGACTTTCCTTCGAACTTCGGGGAAGGAGCAATCGAGCATAATTTATCCTCTTCACAGGATGCAACTGAACTCAAAGGTAACGCCTGTCGAACAAAACGCCCCCAAACTGGCGGTGTGGATTTATATGGGGAAGTAAATCTTACGTCGTGGACCTCAAAACGGTTAGGATTTTTCACTGTTTTCATCGAAAGGGCTGAAAAACCTTCTGCTTTCAAATCATCGGCCATATATATTGATGTCGCTAGAAATACACACACACAAATACCTCGCTGTGGTACTTTCAAACTTGTAAACGATGTCATTGAAGATTGTAATATAATGCACTATCTTTAGACCGAATTTCCATACCAGGATTTACGCTACTATCTCCTACAAAATCAGGTTAATTGGGCTTTATTCGACTTCGAGGGGAGCGTGGATACGAAATTGCGGCGATAGTCCCCGGGTAGGGGTTAATACAGAAGGTGGCTCCGGTGACGGATTGAGTGAGATTGGATTATTAGGGCCCACAGAAANNNNGGGACAAGGAGGACACCAAATGTGTGGATGAGAGGGAGTGACGTTAGATGTACGTTCCGTGGGGAGGTTGTGGCCTGTTATGTAAAAGGATACATAACGTGGCGCCTTTTTTTGCGTGCATTAAAAAAAAGAGAACGTTTGACAGGAAGGAAACAGGACAGGGCAACAAGGACAGACATGAAACCTACACCAGTTTGCGTAGTTCACAGAGTGTGGGGGGAAATGTAATATAATGCACTATCTTTAGACCGAATTTCCATACCAGGTTTACGCTACTATCTCCTACGAAAACATATGACTTGTGTGAACCTGAGAAGGGAAACAGGACTGAGCAGAAATCAGAACAGAGGAAACATTCTATAAGACCGATTTTTATATTGGAAACAACAGTTATTAACAGCGCTAGAGACTCTACAACAACTTGGAGTGCGATTTGTACTTCTTTTTGACAAATTTTTTGGTACTCTTCAACATATTATCTTTCATCATTATAATATTTAAAAGCACTTTTGAAATTTTGGAGTTTATTCTAGAAACCATAATAAAAGAAATTTCAAAATAGATCGCGGTCTCAGCGTCCATCTCGTCAAGCCTTTCGTACAGCAGACCATGTTGAGGAGGTCCATGATCTTCTCCTGCTTGAGGTCTGCCTCGGGCTCGTCCTCAGGGATGGCCCCCACGAGGTCGTTCAGCTCCTCGGCGTCCTTCTCCAGCCTGGCCCTCTCCTCGTCGACGGACATGACGGCCTCTAGGGCGGACATTTCCGTTGCCTCCACCTCCTCCTTGAGGGGGGGAGGGGGTGAGAGGGAAGAGGAAGATGACGGGGGGAGCATGGGAAAGAGAGACAAGGGGTACGCACCTTGAAGAATCGTTTAGCGCCGCCTCGAGAGCCTCAATATTCCTCGTGTCCGCATCGTGAATGCCCAAGGTCGTCAGGCTAGAGGATGGCGGTGGAGGACTCTTGTTGATGCTCTTGTTCCTACTGTTGGGGCGGCTGTTGGGGCTGCGGATGGGTTTGACGTTCCAGTTGATCACCCTCCTCGCCTTCCTGACGGGGGACTTGATGACGCAGCGTGAAGTTGTCAACTGGGCCTTGGTCTGGCGCCATGACCTCGAAGCAGGAGAGTGAGATTTATAGAAAATGGGAGAAGAGGGGAGGGGGTTGGTGGAAGGGATGGGCGTGTGTGTGTGGTATATGCCCCCTAAATAGAGAGGGCGACTGGTATGTGACTTCAGTGGTGTGAAAAGTGACTGTGGCTCTAAGTCATTCGCCCCCGCCCCTTTTACCAGGGTCGCGTGATAGGTTAGGATGCAAAGTTTTCCTAGAAGGGTGGGAAAACTTCCCGTATACTTTCCGACTTTCCGTCTTTCCCCTAATTTCCTCTTGGCAAGTGAGTTTTGTTTGGAATTTCTTCACACGACACGAATTCACGGATTCACAGCCCAAATCAAGCCATCTGTTGTAGGCCAGGAAAATAGGTAAGCGGACAAATATTACGATAATAACCTTCTTCCAAGTTCTCAAGGCTTGTGCCAGTTACTTTCTGTACATTGAAGTTTATGTTTCCAGCTGACATCCAAGGAATCAAGCCCTTATTGATCCATCGGGCGACTGGATTTCTTAGCATTGGGTTTTCTCGTCTCCGAGACGAGATGATACTACTTTCTGGCGTTATCATGATATATATAGTAGTGCTTTGGGAATATCGATCGGGCAAAGAACGGGCAAAGAAGCGCCATTGACGCCACAATGGCGCATTCTTTGAGGGTCTCGCCATTCCTCTCCCTTGTTCTTTGTCAATCGCACCACTCACACACTTCGCTCCGCTGTTCGGGTTAGCCGACCTCCGCATCGCTAAGCCTCAATCAATAATCTTAACCTTGTTTTACGTTTACAAAAAGGTTTGATTATATGTCCTCCTCCTCCTCTCTCTCCTCTCTGTCTGATTCCCCTGATGAACATGACGAGGTGAGTAGTTTTCAGAAACTGTATCATCTTCTTTGATGTCTGATACGGCCTCATTGTCGAACTTTCTCAAATACCCTTAACTCACGCCCTCTTTCCCCACAGGCTGCAGTTCCCAGATGCTCAATGTGTCGCTGTCCTCAACACCACCACACCAACCCACTTGTGAGGAAGTGCTCGCAGCCCAACGGCATCCCACAGCTTGCACACGAATACTGTCACTACAATCCCCTCTTCCGGCCACCCAACCATGAGCATGTCTGGCCCCATTGCTGTCGGCTGTCACTGGCATGTCAGACAGCTATTATCAACCAGACGGCACATTCGGATCACAGGAAGGAGGCCAAGGTAATACGTCAGATCGTAGTGAAGGCCGACGAGATGTTCGATGAGGAGGAGCATAACTTTCGTGTCTCTTCTAACGGCGAAGGTGCACGCTTTGACCTCGTAACTTATGGCTCTCTTGAAGATGGCTCTCTTGAAGCCCCAAGTTTAGACCTTGGGGACCGAACTGAAGCGTTCCATGGAGCGCAAGTTAGGACGTGCTGGTTGCGGTTGGATATGGAGACAGATGTGGCGATCAGTGCAAGTAATGCGCTCGATTACGACTTTGTCATATGTGCTTTCAATGTGGCCAATAACTATGCGACGGTCCACGACCGGCAGGTTTGGACAGTTGTTAAAGGCTCGGACTTACAGGCGATGGCACCGGGTGGCACCTGGCATGTCACCAAAGAGGACGTTCTATTATTGGTGGGAGTTGGCGAGAACCATGGTTCCTTCTGGTACCATGGAGTTCAGGTTCATGGCTGTGATATTGAATACGTCTTAGACCACTTGATCGAACAGCACATAATCGCAGAAGAATCACACGAGCTGCAGCCATTCGCTGAAATTAGCTCACCTGTCGCCCCCAACCAAAAGACAGCCCATCGCGCTCTTGTGTATCACTGGGTCAAATTCCTGAAGCCAGCAGGTTTCGAGATAAGGTTCCCACAGGTTGACAACACTCATTGTGATTTCCTTCTAAAATGGCCAAATGGGTCTAAGTGGTTTCGCATTGAGTTTGTTACGTTGGGTGACATGCGTTCACAAAACGGACAAAATTCTTATCATGCATCAATCGGTCGTGCGAGCGGGGGGGCGAACCACACTGGGGACTACGACTTCTTATTTGTCTTTCATCAGGTCTGTGACAAGGTCCCCAAACGCGGCCACCGTGACTTATCCAACTACTCAGTTGACAACTGGAAGCTTCCAGACTACACGTGGGACATGCTTATAATTCCAATGTGGGCATGCGTCGACAACCGCGTCGTCATCATCGACGAAGACTGGGTGCACCCGAATCTTGATGACGGAGAAAAACGGGGAGATCGTACGTTTGAGCTGGAGGGTTCAGATGAAGACATCACAGAGGAAGAACAGATGGAAACTTCACAACCGAAAAACCCGTCCATCTTACTGACCATTGGAACCACCGAAGAAGGAGGCCAGCGTCAGCACTATAACTCTCTTCATATCTCCCCTCATAGTGAGCCTCCTGGGCGTTCGGAGAACCGCAGCAGTGACTGGGCACGTAAGTTCATCGTACCGCTGACGCCGAGGGATTCGCTTGTCGAACGTTCGGAGCACATACGGAGCAGTACTGTACATGAGATTTAGGGTCGACAGTGAGGAGAGGAAGGGCAGTGGAGGGGAAGGGCAGTGGAGGGGAGTGTGGGTGGAGGGGAGTGTGGGTGGAGGGGAGTGTGAGTGGATGGGAGTGTGAGTGAAGGGGCGTGTGAGGTTGATACTGGAATTAGGGGACCATAATATCTCTACGATTACATTGAAACCTGTTAGTTCGTTCTTGAAGGAGCAGGGTCCCGTGTTTGAGTCAAGTAGACTTGCTTCCTCGCATTGCGAAAAATTCGAAGAGATGGATGTTGTGTGGTATAATTGTGCTGCAACGAGTTAAACGTGGGGGGGGATGTTGGGAGGAAGGGATGTGGAGGGTTAGAATGGACACTGGACAGCCGTAAGGACAAGCAACCTCACTCACTTTATCGCGGATAACACGAGTTCCTTTTCAAGCAAGCCCAGAAACCCATTTATTCCGACTTAATGGGTGGGGGGCGCCTAAACCCTGATGGTGGTGGTGGTCGGGATATAGTCTTAAAACCCGGGGGTTGGAGGTAGTGGGGGTCGGGATATAGTCTTAAGACCCGGGGGTTGGAGGTAGTGGGGGTCGGGATATAGTCTTAAAACCCGGGGGTTGGAGGTAGTGGGGGTCGGGATATAGTCTTAAAACCCGGGGGTTGGAGGTAGTGATACGGGGGATACTTTTTTGGGGGGGGGTGATGTGGTTTATATCTGGAGGTAGAAATAGTCAGACGTCAAATAGATATAATGAGTATGCTAATGAGTGTGTGTGTGTGTGTGCTCTTAATACTGAAAGAGGAGTGAATTGACCAACAGCAATGCTCCAAAATTCCAAAAAATAAAAGTGGAAAAAGGTGACAGGAAATTGTGAAGACCTTATATCAATGTTCATGGCATTTGCAAATTAAACGTGGTTGGTTTTTATTGTCATTCCAAGCGCGTCGAAGGTGTCCGAGACACGCCCTTCCCCCTCACGTTTTTCTCCTCCATCCTAATAATAATGACAATAATGCCCCCCTCGATCCAATTTCCAAAAGACAAAAGTGGAAGGTGTGACTAGAAATTTTGAATGATCATCGATCTTATATCTTTATTGATTTATCAATGTTCAATTTATTGAAAATTGAATATTTCTTGAATTATAGTTTATTTACATCTTATATTTTAGTAATTTAAGGACTTTTTTGTTTTTTAATATGATCAATGTATCTTCAATAGAATTTTTGAAAAATAAATAATCTGTTGAATAGGAATTTTTAAAATTAATTTTTGTCTTAGATTTTAGAATATTTCAGATTCCATTAAATACATTCTTGATCATATTTAAATCTTTAATTTGCTTTAAATTGGTAGAAACGCTAGTTTGAGCATTTTTTGATCAGTACTTAATACTGATAAAAGGTAGAATTGAGGGTACAAATAATAGACGTTCCTACTGAAGTATGTGTTTGTTAAGTATATTCGGGGCAAGGGAACCCATTCAAACCGATCCCAACTGTCCGACTTCTCAGGGATTCAACCTCTGGATCTGGAGTAGTCTAACTTCAATATCATTAGGTCAGCCTTCCCCAACATCGGCACTGACGTAGCCATAGCATCCGACCAACACTCTTGCGGTCCAACGGACGCTCCATACGTGTCAACGGCTGCATATCACTTCTGTCATTTCTGACACATTTTCGTAGGAGATAGTAGCGTAACTCCTGGTATGGAAATTCGGTCCAAAGATAGTGTATTACTTATTTTTCCTTTACTACTAGAATCTTAAATTTACCAGTCTGGGTTAAATTCTAGCCAAATCTCTGCGTGGATCCCGCCCCCTGACCTGTACGTGCTGAGACCTTTCATTTTGTGCAAGTCTGTGTTCGCCCAAGTTAGTCGCATCGACTTACTTGTTACCCCCCTCCCCTCCACCCTTGTGTTTCCCTGGCAGTTTTCCTCAACGAGCTCCCAAGCGCCGCCTTTCGTTTGGCTTTCAATTTTGTAAGGTAGATCTGGAGGAGAATCCGTTCGCACGCCACCGACTTTCACCGGGCGTATGAACGTGATGACAACTGAAAGCTCCTTCCACCAGTCACCCACGATGCCGCAACGGCCGAAGCGAAGGTTTTCGGCATCCAAGTTCCATCCAGTACCAGTCCCTGCCAGACTGTAGCTCCCCGGAAGGTCGGCCACGGAAGAAGATACGAGGCCATCGAGGTGTTGAAGAGCCGATGGAGTGTAATCTAGCAATACAACCTCATCTCCGGCCCTCCAATCTCCAGCCTCTGCGTATTCCACGGGATTGAAGCACCCGACACCCGCCTCCCCCCTCCCCTCAGCTCCCCAGAAGATGACTCCACCCACTTTTTCTGTCCGCGTATTCTTGGCCAAAAAAACTGCCCCTCCGCCTCCCTTCACGTGAACGCACAGCTCTTCGGGAGACGGAACGTCTGACCAGTAGCCCCCCCCGATAGCGAGTCCAAGGTCATCCGGCCAGAATCGGAAGAAGGCGCCATCAGAGGCAGGGTTTGAGGGGTGGCTAGGGGGGACTGTAGAGATGACGCGAAGGCCGGCGGGGGATGCAGGAGGAGGGACAGAGATGGGGACGAATAGGGGGGGGGCGGACGGCCTGCCTGGTGCTTCATCCTCTGCATCTTTCTCTTCTTCTTTCCCTTCCTCCTTCTCCTCCTCCTTTTGCTCATCTGCTAAATTAACCTCCTCAACGTCCGGGAGGGGCCCGTGAATATCAGGGTTGTAGTTATTCTGCGACACGTTGCGTTAGATATAATAGGGCGAAAGTGTTGTCGTTGTATTTCACCCGTTTTCATTCAACTCCACTCCTCTACCATCTCACTCCACCCCTCACTCACCTCGACGTACTCCTCCACCATATCACGCAAAGCAAGGTTGGGTGAAAGGTCAGCAACCGTCAACCTTAGATCTCTTTCTATTGGGTCAGTCCCGTGTTCCCTAATCCACCTTACCAAGCTTTCATAGTCGTAAGTCTTTCCCGTTTTGCAAACAAGAGTAGGCAAGCGCATCAAGCTCTGGGTAATTGGGCATAAAAGATTTTCGGGAGGATCATTTGTATCAAGAGCAGAGGGGATCCGGAGAGGTGGGGGCCAGTGCAGGGGCATTTTGTAACAGTTAACTTTAGGAACCCCTGGTGTTGTCGGTGTTGTCGGTGTTGTCGGTAGGGTCGGTGTTGTCGGTGGCTTGGGCGAGCTGCTCTGCGTAGTCTAGATCGATGAAAATTTCCAGAAATCACCCGGGATTTGGCCATATCAGATTTATTTCTCAAGACTCGAACCGAGAACGCACGTCCATCCAGTCAATTTTGACAATCAAAATTGAAGTCCTTTCCTCAAATTTCTCCAACGACCCAATCTTTGCACGTTACCGCTGCATACCACCCCCCCGTGACCCCAAACAACGACAAACAACATAAATATGGCTTCCCTTGCTCGCAACATTTTCAAAAGCACGACAACCATTGCCCGTGCTTCACTCCGCAATAACCCAATTTCTGCCCTTCCATCGGTGGCATCCGTTTCATATTCCCCTGGATCATCATCTGCTGCGGTTCCCAACAGTAGCGTACACACTCCTTGCTCCATCTGCGAGGCTCCAGTCCCTTGCGACCTTTGCAAGTCCTTTGGTCGTGACAGCATCGTTGCAATCTTCGACACCTCCAGCACCTCCCAACCTGAAGTCACATTCTTCCAGGAGCTCAGCACTGTCTCTGATGCTGCCGTCCCAGACACCCCGACCTGCGCCATTTGCGGAGAGATGGAGGATGGTTGTGATTCTTGTATCTCGACTGTTGGCTTCAACGTCACCTCTAGGATCCACGCCTTGCCTGGTTTTGAGCACCTTATCACCAAGGTTGATGGCCCTACCATGACAAGATAGCATTTGCATTAACGATTAATGGTGGTGTTCAATCCTAAAAAAGCAGGTTTCAATTTAATTTGGTTGTTTGGGCAATTGCGTATTAAACCCAGCCCCATCGCCGACCCCCGAACAAGCTCCCCTTATCTCCCCTTGGCGCCCTTAACCCCCCCCCCCCCCCTCCAACCTGCCTCAGAAGTCGTTGTTGTATTCCACGAGAGCCTTCGCCAGCTGCTCCTTGACGCTCTTAAGAAAGTTCCAGTCGATATCAGCTTCATCCTCTCCGCCCCCCAGCAGCATCCTGTCGGAGTTTGCAGGGTCCTTCTTCCATCCGCAGGTCTCGAGGATCTTCTTCCCCCCAATGAGCCCCTTGATCTTATTCTTGTAGGCTTTGCTCTGCGACGATCGCGGGAGGGTTGCGTTAATTTTTACAACAACCATACACTTGCCGCTTTGCCATACCGCCATGCTTCGCTCTGCCCCACTTCACTATATCTGCATTCTCACCTCCATATTGATCCCCCTGTACTTTTCCTCCTCTGGCTTGTCCACCACGTTGCCCACAAAGATTCCCAGGAGCTTGAGGGCATTACCCCCGTCTCCCCCAGCCCTATACTGCCCAAGCTTCGCGATGCTATCGGTAATGATGGTTTCTTTTGAGCGAGTGTCGACGGATTTTTGCTTCTTGGGAATGGCAGAGATCTTCTCGACCTGCAGCAGGAGCGGGACGAGCAAAGCGAAGACCGATGGAGGTTAGAATCGTACGCTATGCCCCTCCCCTCCCCCCTCCCTCCCCCCAATTCTCCTCACCTTTTCCTCCCCCTCCTCGTACTGGATGGCACTTGGGTTATACCCATCTGCCCCTAGCTGGCTCTTGAGTTTCCCCCCGTTCGACTGCCTCTCCAGCTTGTCCTTTGCCAGCTCCGCCCTTATCCTGTCCCTCTCCTTCTTGGCGTCTTCCTTCTCCTTCTTTTTGGCCCAGATTACCTTCTTCCTCTCCTGCTTCTCCATCTCTTCCCTGGTCTTGCCCATCTGCTTCCCCATCTCCCTCCTCTGTTTCTCCCTCTCGACGTGGTCTACCTACAACGGGGGAAGGGGAAAGAGGGATTAGTTAGATGACAACCCGCTCATAATATCGCCGCCGCTCCTACCCTAACCTCTCATCCATCCTCACCTTCTCTGCCTCTTCCCTCTCGGCCCTCTTGGCCTTCAGGAGAGCCTTGATCTCCAAAACCTTTGCGGCCTTTTCCTCGTCGGTCATTGGCTTCACCTCCTCGGTGCTCTCGGAGAAGTCAGAGTGGCCGGATTTGTTGGCGTGGAGTTCAAGGTTTGCCATGTTGGAGAGGATCTTTCCGCATTCATTGCACTTGTAGCTGTGTGACGAGCAAAGCGAGTCGCGGTAAGGGTTGCGCAAATGATTAGGATTGTTTTCGTGTTTTCGCTCGTCGCTCACACTTGTGCTTGTGTGCTGTGCGTGTGTGGTGCACTCACCTCATGACCTTCACTCCTCCTTCAGTAACAGGCACACACCCCTCCCCGTCGCTCTTCATCTTCCCATCCTCCATGATGATCGCCCCGCTCGGCTCCACGTCCATGTCCTCCCCTCCCTTCCCGTCGTCCTGGTGGAGCATGATCCAATCGATGGCCCCCTCCAAGGTCCCCCCCCCATTGTCAAGCCCCTTCCTGGCCATCTCCTCCTCGAAGCCCATCTCCCCCATGAGCGTCGCCATTAGGCCGGAGTCATCAGGCTTCTCGACCTGCATAGCGGACGCCCCTCCCCCCCCGGCCAGCCTCCTCAACCTGGCCTCCCTTGGGTCCTCTGCAGCGCTCCCTCCCATCGTGTTTCCAGCGCCCTCGAACGCGGTGCTCTTGGCCTGCAAAAGGAGCTGCTCGAGGCCCTGGATGTTCCCTCCCCTGACGCTCCCGAGCTCAGCCTTGGGAAGCGCGAAGAGCTTGAAGGTGGGGAAGGCTGAGATCTGGTAGTCCTGGGTATCAAAGTCTGGGGAACTCTCATAGATGTAACAGAAGGAAACGTTGGGGTAGGCAGGACCCCACTCAGAAGCTATCTTCTGTTGGAGCACAGGCTTGATTGCTTTGCAAGGTCCGCACCAGGTGGCTGTGAGGGTGGGCGCAGAGGGGATGTGGAGGGAGGGAGTTAGATCCTCTTAGGTGATCATTGACGGTAAATTTGTGCACTCCTTTATACAAAAGGGGAATTCGATGAGTACGAAGCAAGTAACATCCACGACCTTCCCCATTTCAAGGGATAAACAGCACGGAGGCAAGCGGAGGCGAAAGGTATCGTAGATTGTTTGGGCATGACACACCTGTGAACATTACAAGAGCGTGAGTCTTGCCAGAAGTAGCAGCAGACAGCAAAGTATCTAGCGCAATGCCGTTATGAATTTCATCAAAGCTCATAATTGAGTGAGTCTTGTGGAGCTTTTCTAAATCGGCAAACAAGTCGGAGCAAAATATCCCATCCCTTAAAACAATGCCTAAAGAAGACGTAAAGGACGCCATTCTCGGCGCAGGAGTCAAGAAGAGGTCTCCCAATAGGCTGATTGTCGATGAAGGTGAGTTAGCGCTTTCTTTGGCTTTCACAAACTCAAAACCTCCTCCGGACTCCGTAGACACATCCAAGAGCTTTACTCCTCCAAAGTTCACTTCTGCGCCGCCTCAAATGATACGCGTGAATAATAATGCCACTAGACGTCGATTTACTACTGGAAAAATACGCAAAAAGACCCCTACAATCCACAAAAGCAATCCCTCCAACCCGGACCCGCTTAGGTGTACTTCGGACCACATTTTTCCCTTTCTTCACACCTTGTTTTGCCCGTTGACTCAATTCTATGTGTCAGTTCGTGATTTCAACGCTATTTCACCACATCCTGGCTGCCAAATCTACCAAATCGGCTCCCCCCCCTTCCCCCATCTCACCGGCCCCTCTCCCCTCTTCCTTCCCCCCCCTCCTCTCAGCCACCAACGACGACAACAGTGTCATCTCCCTCTCCACTGCCAAGATGGAGGAGCTCCAGCTCTTCCGCGGCGACACCGTCCTCATCAAGGGAAAGAAGGGCAAGGACACCGTCTGCATTGTCCTTGCTGATGACACCTGCGAGGATTCCAACGTCAGGATGAACAAGGTTGTACGCAAGAACCTCCGCGTGCGCCTCTCGGACGTCGTTACCGTGACCTCATGCGGGGATGTCCCCTACGGAAAGAGGATCCACGTCCTTCCCCTCGACGACACTATCGAGGGCGTCACCGGGAACCTCTTCGATGTTTACCTCAAGCCTTACTTCCTTGAGGCATACAGGCCCGTCAAGAAGGGCGACCTCTTCCTCGTCCGCCAGGCTATGCACCCCGTCGAATTCAAGGTCGTCGAGACTGACCCCTCACCCTACTGTATCGTTGCCCCTGACACCGTCATCCACTGTGAGGGAGAGCCGGTCAAGAGGGAGGAGGAGGAGAGGATGGACGACGTCGGGTACGATGACGTGGGAGGGTGCAGGAAGCAAATGGCCCAGATCCGTGAGATGATTGAGCTCCCCCTCCGCCACCCTGCCCTCTTCAAAACCCTCGGAGTCAAGCCCCCCCGCGGTGTCCTTCTCTACGGACCCCCTGGATCCGGAAAGACCCTCATCGCCCGAGCCGTCGCGAACGAGACCGGAGCCTTCTTCTTCCTTATCAACGGGCCCGAGATCATGTCCAAGATGGCTGGAGAGAGCGAGAGCAACCTAAGGAAGGCCTTCGAGGAGGCCGAGAAGAACGCGCCCTCCATCATCTTCATCGACGAGATCGACAGTATCGCACCCAAGAGGGACAAGACCAACGGAGAAGTCGAGAGGAGGATTGTCTCCCAGATGCTCACCCTCATGGACGGCATGAAGGGGCGCGCCTCAGTCGTCGTCATCGGCGCCACCAACCGTCCCAACTCCATGGACCCTGCCCTCCGCCGCTTTGGCCGCTTCGATCGCGAGATCGACATCGGCGTCCCCGACGAGAACGGACGCCTTGAGGTCTTCCGCATCCACACCCGCAACATGAAGCTCGACGAGGACGTCGACCCCGAGGTCATTGCCGCGGAGACCCACGGATTCGTCGGAGCCGACATCGCCGCCCTCTGTACCGAGGCCGCCATGCAGTGCATCAGGGAGAAGATGGACCTCATCGACATTGAGGAAGAGACCATCGACGCCGAGATCTTGGACGCCATGGCTGTGTCCCAAGACCACTTCAAGCACGCCCTCGGCATCTCCAACCCTTCCTCCCTCAGGGAGACGGTCGTCGAGGTCCCCAACATCGGCTGGGACGACATCGGCGGACTCGAGGATGTCAAGAGGGACCTCAAGGAGCTCGTGCAGTACCCCGTCGAGCACCCCGAGAAGTTCGAGAAGTTTGGAATGTCCCCCTCCAAGGGAGTGCTCTTCTACGGCCCCCCCGGTTGCGGTAAGACCCTCATGGCTAAGGCTGTTGCCAATGAGTGCCAGGCGAACTTTATCTCCGTCAAGGGCCCCGAGCTCCTTACCATGTGGTTCGGAGAGAGTGAGGCCAACGTGAGGGACGTCTTTGAGAAGGCCCGTCAGGCCGCCCCCTGCGTCCTCTTCTTCGACGAGCTCGACTCCATCGCTCAGCAGCGTGGCGGATCCGGAGGAGACGGAGGAGGAGCGGCTGACAGGGTCATGAACCAGCTTTTGACCGAAATGGACGGAGTCGGTGCTAAGAAGGTGAGCGGCGAGCGAGGCGAAGCGAAGGGTGGCACTGTTTTTGTTCTGATGAAGAGGTACCCGATCAACCTTCGACCTTTTCCTTTTCCATACACCACACTCCACTCCCTTCTCGTCCCCAATGCCCCCCTCTCACCCCCTTTTTTGTGCCCCCTCGCTCTCATCTTAGAATGTCTTCATTATTGGAGCTACCAACCGCCCTGACATCATCGACACCGCCCTCATGCGCCCCGGCCGCCTCGACCAGCTCATCTACATTCCCATGCCCGACTACGATTCCCGTCTCGGCATCTTGCGTGCCACCCTGCGCAAGTCCCCCATCTCCAAGGACGTCGACCTCGAGTACCTCGCCGCCCAGACTGAGAAGTTCACCGGCGCTGACCTCACCGAGATTTGTCAGTCATCCTGCAAGACCGCCATCAGGGAAAACATTGAGAGGGACATTGAGAGGGAGAGGCTCAAGGCTGAGACCGGAGGGGACGATGACATGGAGGAGGACTCAGACGATGAGGACACCATGCCCGAGATCCTCCCCCGCCACTTTGAGGTCGCAGTGAGGAACGCCCGCAGGTCCGTCAGCGACAGGGACCTCGCCCAGTACGCGAGCTTCGCCCAGACCCTCCAGCAGTCGAGGGCAGCCGTTACCGGAGCCACCGGAGGGTCCCTAGCATCCTTCGCCTTCCCAGCCGGAAGGCCAGGAGCGGCAGCAGGAGAGTCTAAGGATGATGATGACGAGGAGGATCTCTACTCATAAGGAGAGAGAGTTGTAAGGAGGGGAATAAGGGAAGCCGAGTAAACTAGCAGGCACGTGTTAATGACATAAACGAAGACCCTGCAATTATTTATTATTCATATTCAAAACCTCCCATCACCCATCAAGTCTCACTAAGTCGGAGTGCATGGAACCGCCGTCTGACAGCACCTTCTCTCACACCCAAACCGAAAGTAACTAGTAAGTTGTCGCCGATGAAATAAAAATACCCGCGAAATCAACTTCATATACATATATCGGCTATCATATATCTTCTCCCCCGTACGTGGCCCAAAGAGCGGAGTAGTGGAAGGAATGGTGACCCACCGTATATTTTCCACCCTCATTATGAGCCTCAAAAGATTCGTTTTTGAACATTTTAATGATAGTTACCGTCCACTATCACATTACATCACGTACATCATTCAACGTGCCGTTTGGGTGCCCAGAACAATCAGAAGGAGGGTTCGTTTGTGACGTTGTCCATAGATTCCATCAAATTTCACACCCCCCCATTCTCCCCTCTAGCTCACTCACCCACCCCCTTTCCTCCCATCACCATCAGACAAACCATGAGTGAGAAGAAGGGAGCCAAGATTTTCAAGACGGTGAGTACCTCCTCACTGTCGTCATGGAGTCATCATGCAGTAATCATGTTCACCTTCAAATGGTTCATCTAACCCCCCTCCTCCCTCCCCATCCTCCCGACCCCATGAACCCCCTCCCCCCTCATTTCCCGCGTACAGAAATGCTCGCAGTGCCACACTGTCGAGGCTGGAGGAGCCCACAAGCAGGGCCCCAACCTCCACGGTCTTTTCGGCCGCCAGTCCGGCCTAGCCGAGGGCTACAGCTACAGTACCGCCAACAAGAACTCCGGCGTCATGTGGGGAGAGGACACTCTCTTCGAGTACCTTCTCAACCCCAAGAAGTACATCAAGGGAACCAAGATGGTGTTCGCCGGACTCAAGAAGCCGGCGGAGAGGAAGGACCTTATCTCCTACCTTAAGGCTGCCACCTCCTAATGGAAACATTCCGTCCATGTCCGTTACGAATATGGCGTGCGAAGGGTGATAAGTGAAGAGGAAGAGGCATCGGAGCTGTAGGAACAGGCTTCTTGGGAGGAGAGAGGAGAAGCGGTGTTGGCGGGGATGGAAAAGTGACACGAATATAACTACGACGTCTTTTTAGATAAACAAAAAAGAATGCGAAGGGAAGCTTTTCATTATTGTGGCAGCCTCCTCTCCGAAAGCAACGTCGATTTCACCTCAATGTCCTTCCTGCAGGCTCCACAACCGTCCTTCCTCCCCATCCCCTCAGCCCTTCCCCAATTCCACTGCCTTCCCGTACCTCGAACCCTTCCCCTTCCCACGTCCTTACAACATCATTATACACATTGCCCTTCAACTCCACCTTGATATTCTCAATCCTCCCCACCTTGCCCTCGAAATCGACCTTCAGCCCCAATCCATCTTGTTGTATGCACGTAACCAGCTCCCCGTTCAGGAGAATGCACCACGACCCGTCCCTCCCCCCCACCCACCCTGGCGTGTGAACGGTGAAGATGACGCCCCCCTCCAGAGCGAGCCCGCCCTCCACCCCCCAAATCTTTACATTCAACGTCGCAGCCGACCTTCCTAAGCACATGGAACGCGTAAGGCCATACATTATCGCCTCTCCTCTGTCAGTTTCATCCAGCCCAAATTTGTCCTTCAACTCCCCCCCCCCAGCCCCCCCCTTTACCCAGCCGGGGAGCCCCCTGACCTCCTCAGTGACGATGCTGTCGTCCGCTATCAGGGCCAGTGTGCTTTCGATCGTAGAAGGTTGGATGACCGACCCCGTAATGTCAACGTATGAGGTAGAGACAACAACGAGGTACAACTTCCATACTTCCTCAGGCCGAATGATCAGGGTCGCATTGTCACACGCACCCGTAAAATCACTCCCTAGCTCCTTTTCCCCATCCCACCTTGCATTTGCCAACACCACGGTGGCCTTGCCGGCCGGATCTTGGCCCACACAAACTTCACCTCCCTCGTCCAAAATGTCCACCCGCTCTATCCCTCGTCTCCTCCAATCTAAAATGAACGCTTCGATAGCATCCTTCCCCACACCCTTTAGTTCTGTCTTCAAGCCAATCCCGATTTGCCAGACGACATGCGTGCCAGCACCAGCGTCGCTCTTGGCTTCCTCGATTGCTAGCTTCACGGAGTCAGTACTCACATATATGACATCGTAGCAGCTCCAATCTTCTCTGTCCCAACCTGCAACCCCTCCAGACTCTTCAAACCTTTCTTTCTCATCTACAATTACAAACCCTCTGTACTGCGGCTGCATTGACTTCAAAGTCCAACTCCTTGGCCATCTATGTTCCTTCTTCCTCAGCAGAATGTCCACTTCTCCACCCAAACTACCAACGCCTATTATAAACCCGTACTCCATCCATCCGTTCAAGCCCTCCTGACTGGCAACGTCAGATATCGTCTTAACTTCTACATCGAAGTCAGACTTCATAGCGTCGAGAGCTGCGATGAGCGAAGCGAATCACGTAAGGGGTTTAGGACTACCAAAGGACAAATTCCAGCAAGCGTCACCGCTTCTCGCCCCCCCTCTCTGTCTCACCTTGCCATCCACCCCATCTCCACCATCCGACCTCTGTGATGAAGAGCACCTTGGGCTTGGAAATTCTATGTCCCCCCCCCCCCTCTTCAAGTTCCCAAAGGACATCCACGAATTTCTGCAGCCTCCCGCCGTACCCGTGTTCCTTGACGACTCTCTCCCTCCCTCTCGCCCCCCTCTCCGCCCTCTCCTCCTCTCCCATGTTGTAAGCGTCCTCGATTCCCTTCTTGACGCTATCCTGAACACTTCCTACGTCGTAATATAAGCAAACCCCATCGCAAACTCCCTCAATACCGCCGAACTTCTCCGTCAGCAAGGGCGTGGTTGTCGAAAGGACTTCATACACCCTGTTGTTGACCATCCCCGCCTCCCGTTGGGAGTCCATCGTGGAACCAAGGACAACCAAAGCGTCAGAGTAAACCTTTGCAAGGTCGGACTGTGGGAGCACGCCCTTCCAGTAGGGAGCGAACTCGGGAAAGGAGTCCCAAGAAGATCCGTAAATCACGACTCTAGTATCAGGGAGAGTTTTGGAGGCCTCAATGGCTGCCTGGAGGGCCTCTTCAAGGAACTGTTTTGCCCCGGCAGTTATAGCCCCGCCTGAACCAACAAACACAATGTCAGTCCTCCTCCCCTCATGCGGCAGAGGCCTGAAGACCTGACTGTCAACGGCGAGCTCATTGTACGCAGTCGTAACTCCTTTAACCTTGAATATCTCCTCAACCTCCCTGCTGTTCGTTAGGATCGCGTCGAAGTCTAGCGTCACTAGAATATCCGGCGTCGGGAAGTCAGGGTCAAGCGACCAGAATACGACCTTGACCGGCGGTCCATCCGGGCACCTCCCCGACAGCCTGTTTCTCCTGTCAATCCTCCTAACCTCGTTAACGAATGCCGCAATCATCGCGAAGTACCCCTCCACGACCACAGCATCGCTGCAGGTACCGTCGAGACCCTCGTAGTGGAAGGGGTAGAATGTCTTCCCCGTGTAGTCTACATGGGGGTTGGACCTTGACGAGGAAGCTAGGCCGGACGTTGTCAGTACACTGCCGACGATTAGGGATGAGGAGGGGGGAACTTGGGCGTGGAGGGAGAGGGTGAGGGTACGGTTAAGGCAGGAGGTGAGAGAGGGGAGAAGGAGGAACAGGAGGAGGGAGGTAATTAACATGGGTCGGGGGGAGGAGGGGTTGGGGGGAGGGAGGAATGGGGAAAAAGGGGCAGGTGGTGAGGGAGGAAATCGAATGGACTGTTTAGAAAACAGGAGAGGAGCCGGATGGGGTTTGGCGGGCAAAGACGTTGGGTTGGGGGGTGGAAAGGATGGAGATGGAGGGGTTGAAATACCCATCCGAGATCCGAGATGAAAAAGTCCTAAACTTATTTGTGATTTTCTGAATGTAACGTATAATCATCTAGTATTATGATCCGATTCTTTCTCTCCGATTGATTAGATCCTATCTGACTATACTTGGAAAAGAGGTAACGTGTGTGCGCTGCTGCAGGTACCGCGTTCGACCTTCTCTACGCTCAGTGTGGGTTGTACTGGGATCTGCTGTGGTAGAAGCAGTCGAGATAATCCCGGCGGTGTTCCCGCTGGATCGTGCGCATCCTGGAGTACGTGCTTTCATTCTCCCCCCTTGGCACACCGTTCCTTCGGTCAATGAAGTGGGCGAGGGCCTTGCGCATCCACATCGCACCCTCGCGCACTAGAGTAACCCCGATGATTCTGCGGAAGAGCTGGAGGTAGGTCTGCTTCGCGAAGTGCTGGCTGGCCGCTCCCATCTCGTCCCAGTGTTTCTCGGCCGCAGACTTGGCGCACATGTTGATGAGGTCGGTAAAGTCATCACTGATTGCCCCCAGCTTATTTATGGTATCGAATGAAAATAAATACGGGGTTAATGTACGTAGTATATGGAATGCCTCCGACTTGAATTTTACCGTAACAAAAGGTTATTCTGATAATTTTTGTCGAGATGAGATGGGTAAAAATTGGTTAAGCGAAGGGTTATGAGGGCACGTATAACATAAAAGTAGCTGCGGTAGGCATGGTTTTAATATGAAATAGATTGGACGCGGTAATTTTACGTACCTCTTTAAAGTTTGTGATATTGACAAATTTTTAGAAAAAACGCAAATTCTTATTGGTCGGTCAAAACGTGTCAAACAAACCAACGCATAAAAGATTTCATCAGACAGAGGTAAGCGTTGAAGGAGTTGCAAACGCTTTTGAATCACTTGTTTGTATCGACCACTGCTTTTCTCCCCCCCCGCTACTATTTCATCAAGGAAAATAGGGATTTCCGCCACACCACGTTCTCAATCTCTTTGACTTCTACTCAACATTCTGGTCGATTGAGCCCTTAGAAGTTTGTAAATATACGATTACAAGGCACAAACATCCTTCAAAACAATACTATAGACTTATTCAGCCCTAATCGCGCAATATCTCACACAAAATTGCCCTCTTCCTTAGCCCTCGACTTTATTGATCATATTCATATTGACAAAAGATGAAGTCACTAGTCGCTTCGTTCGCTGCTTTGCTGCTAGTTTTGGTACTCCTCGCCATCACTACCCACGGCACTGACAAATCGCTGAGGTCTCCTTCAAGAGGCCTACAGGACTTTGCCTTTGGCGGTAATGACATCAGCGACAGTGTCAACATTATCTTTGCTAACGGCAAGAAGAGCAACAAGGGCAACAAGGGCAACAAGGGCAACAAGGGCAACAAGGGCAACAAGGGCGACAAGACCAAGAAGGGTAAGAAAGGCAAGAAAGGCAACAAGGGGAACAAGGGCACAACTCCGCAGCCAGCTGAGAGCCCCACGCCTGCTCCAACTCCTGCACCCACTCCCGCGCTTCTTCTTGAGGAGAAACCCTGCCTCGACGATAGTACCTTCGGATTGGCACTTACTGCCTGGTTTTCTGATTCTACCAGTGCGACAACCGAATACGGCAACATCACGGACTGGTAAGTAGTTGGAAGAACAAGCGAGTAGAGAAGATGCAGATGGGGCTTTGTGGTGGGCAGGCGGACAACGTAGGACGGGACAACGAAGCATCACGGGAGGATGAACACGCGAGCCCCAATAAAACTAACCCTTATATTCTCCTCTCGGCAATCCGCCCCCTGCGGACCAAATTAAATCGCTGGCTGAGCAGGTGCACGACGGGTGTCACTGACATGTCGGAGGCATTCCTATACAAAGCTGCATTCAACGAGGACATCAGCGGATGGGACGTCTCCAGAGTCACTAAGATGTATCGTATGTTCTTGTGAGTATTGAGAGATGCTTGGAGATGAGGTCTTTGTGGTTTGCGTGTTATCTTTGTTGCATTGTATTTTAAGTAATACACTCGCTTGTCATTCTAACATTCACACACGCACACGCCAATCTAATCTCGCACATCTCCACTCGGCATTATATTCAACGCAGTGGCGCTCAAGTCTTCAACCAGGATATTGGGAGTTGGGATGTCTCCAGTGTCACTGCCATGGGGGGTATGTTCTAGTGAGTATTGAGAGATACTTTTGAGATGAGGTCTTCGTGGTTTGCATGTTATCTTTGCTGCATTCTCTTTTAAGTAATATAATCGCTTCTAATTCTAACATTCACACACGCACACGCAAATCTCATCTCGCAAATCACCACTCGGCCTTGAATTAAACGCAGTAACGCACCTTCATTCAACCAGAACATTAGGAGTTGGGATGTCTCGAGTGTCACTGACATGACGGAAATGTTCTATGACGCAAGAGCCTTTGTCGAGGACGTCAGAGTCTGGAACATTTGCAGTGTCGACATCGAGTTCAATTATTTTGATAATATGTTCACTGGCTCCGGCCAACCAGACACTGATCTGGTACCCGACGCTAACGGAGAATGCATCGATTGCCCTGCCGGTACCACCTCTGGCTCCGGAAAGTACGTAGAGGGCCAAAACCCTTGCTGCCTCAACGATAGTGGCTTCAAAATTGCGCTTGCTCTCTGGTTTTCTGATCCTACCCTTGCGGAAAGCACATACGGCAACATCAAGGACTGGTGAGTAGTTGGAAGAACAAGCGAGTAGAGAGGATGCAAATGGGGGCTTTGTGGTGGGCAGGCGGACAAAGTAGGACGGGAAAACGAAGTATCACGGGAGGATGAACATATGAGCCCCAATAACAACTAACCCTTATATTCTCCTCTCGGCAATCCGCCCCCTGCGGACCCAAATTAAATCGCCGGCTGAGCAGGTGCACGACGGATGTCACTGACATGTCGAGTGCATTCTATTTAGAACGTGAATTCAACGAGGACATCAGCGGATGGGATGTCTCGAGTGTCACTGACATGTCTGATATGTTCTAGTGAGTATTGAGTGATGCTTTGGAGAGGAAGTCATCGTGGTTTGCGTGTTATTTTTGCTGCATTCTATATTAAGTAATGTAATACACTCGCTTCTCATTCTAACATTCACACACGCACACGCAAATCTCATTTCGAAAATCACCACTCGGCCTTGAATTAAACG
>BRYA01000644.1:37842-69225 GCA_030267965.1 Triparma columacea
ACGCACACGCAAATCTCATCTCGCACATCACCACTCGGCATTGAATTCAACGCAGTGGCGCAACAGTATTCAACCAGAATATTGGGAGTTGGGATGTCTCGAGTGTCATTGACATGACTAATATGTTCGGGTGAGTATTGAGAGATGCTTTGGATATGAGGTCTTAGTGGTTTGCGTGTTATCTCTGCTGCATTCTATATTAAGTAATACACTCGCTTCTCATTCTAACATTCACACACGCACACGCAAATCTCATCTCGCACATCACCACTCGGCATTATATTCAACGCAGTGAGGCAGAACAATTCAACCAGGATATTGGGAGTTGGGATGTCTCCAGTGTCACTACCATGTATCAAATGTTCAGGTGAGTATTAAGAGATGCATTGGAGATGAGGTCTTCGTGGTTTGCGTGTTATCTTTGCTGCATTCTATTTTGAGTAATATACTCGCTTCTCATTCTAACAGTCACACACGCAAATCTAATCTCGCACATGTCCACTCGGCCTTGAATTAAACGCAGTGGCGCGTCTGCCTTCAACCAAAATATTGGAAATTGGGATGTCTCGAGTGTCACTACCATGTATGCTATGTTCGCGTGAGTATTGAGATGTGCTTTGGAGATGAGGTCTTCGTGGTTTGCGTGCTATCTTTGCTGCATTCTATTTTAAGTAATACATTCGCTTCTCATTCTAACATTCACACACGCACACGCAAATCTCATCTCGCACATCTCCACTCGGCATTGAATTAAACGCAGTAATGCAGTTGTCTTCAACAAGGATATTGGGAGTTGGAATGTCTCGAGTGTCCTTAACATGGGGGATATGTTCAAGTGAGTATTGAGAGATGCTTTGGAGTGAATGTCTTCGTAGTTTGCGTGTTATCTTTGCTGCATTCTATTTTAAGTAATATACTCGCTTGTCATTCTAACATTCACACACGCACACGCAAATCTCATCTCGCACATCTCCACTCGGCATTGAATTAAACGCAGTAATGCAGTTGTCTTCAACAAGGATATTGGGAGTTGGAATGTCTCGAGTGTCACTGACATGTCTGATATGTTCCGGTGAGTATTGAGAGATGCTTTGGAGTGGAGGTCTTCGTGGTTTGCGTGTTACCTTTGCTGCATTCTATATTAAGCAATATACTCACTTCTCATTCTAACATTCACACACGCACACGCAAATCTCATCTCGCACATCACCACTCGGCATTGAATTCAACGCAGTGGCGCAACAGTATTCAACCAGAATATTGGGAGTTGGGATGTCTCGAGTGTCATTGACATGACTAATATGTTCTATACCGCAATTGCATTTGTCAAGGACCTCAAGGTCTGGAACGTCTGCAAAGTCTCGGGTGACGGTTTTTTTACAGGTTTTGAGGGAATGTTCACTGGCTCCGGCCAACCAGACACTGATCTGGAACCCCCTGCTAACGGAGAATGCATTGATTGCCCTGCCGGTACCACCTCTGGCTCCGGAAAGTACGTATCGGGCCAAAACCCTTGTACCCCAGTCTAAGTTCCCCAACCACCTCGCCACCAACATTAGCGAACGAGAGGGGGTTTGGGTGCCGGGGCGCGGAAAGACAGGTTGGGAGGGACGGAAAGAGGGATGCAACCACCCAAGGAGATGAACTAGGGAACAAGGGAAACGTCCCAAATCCCGTCGTTCAGGGTATGTGATGAAGAGGGGACAAGGGGGGGGGGGGGGGGTTAATGAGGGGGATGGGGACTATTTACCCACTGGGTGAGAATGAAAGGTCGTGGAAATCTCAACTTTATTTCAAAAGCATGGTTTTGGACTTTTGACTTCGGACTGGTGGTGCTTTGAGGGGGGAGGAGAAAAAGGCGAAGAAGATGACAAGAGGAGGATTGAAAGTATCGCCAGATTCGTGTAAAGAGTCCAAAACAAAATGTGCATTGTTGATTTAAAAAACCACTCCTAAAACATCCCTCGTCTCCCTCTTCTTCCCCCCTCTTACCCCCCTCCTCCCTGCTCACACTCCTTCACAATCCCATCAAGAACCGCAATAATCTCCCTCCCCTCTGCCTTCCCTATCCTTTCAATCGGCAACCCCTGCTTTCGCAACGCGCACGAGGATTTGTTAGGAATGTCAAAAAAGTCAACTAAAACAACAACGTCTCTCACCCCTCCTCCGCCTCCCATAACCCCCCTCCCTCCCCCCCCCCTTCCTCTCCTCTCCTCACCTTGACCGGCTGTTTGACTAACCCCTTCAAAACGTCAAATACCCTCAGCATCTCTGCGTGGACCTCTGGTTCAGAGTACACCCTTTTCCCCACGGTTATCAGACCGGGTTTGTAACCCCACTTAAACGCCCAGATTTTCAAGGTCGGGAAAAGCTCGTCGCTTACGAACGTCGTTAGGACATCGTCAGGGACCTCGGAAGGGGTAGATATTAGCATGGAGACCGCTCGGGAGATTAAGGAGGCCACGGTACCGGTATCGGTGTAGAATAGAGGGAGCGAGGAAGAGGGGGGAGGAGGGAGGTCCAACGCGAAGGTTTGGAGGGGCGGTTGAATGAGGGTAAGGATTGGGAGTGTTGTTGTTTTAAGGAAGCTCCTCCTGTGGGATTTTTGTTGTGTTGGAGGAAGACGATGGAAGGGGTAGGCGGACGAAGGGGAGAGGAGGAGAAGGAGAGAGAGGAGAAGAGAGAAATACTTCAAGGTTGACGAGGTGGGAGGAGGAGAAATCATGGAGGAGGGAGCGAGGCGGGGGAAGTGGTGTTTGTTGTTGTTGTTCAGGCCGTCTATTGAGGTCAAATGTACACCTAGGGAACTACAATGTGTATTGTATAATGTGTCTGTGACGTTTGGAGAATAAAAATGTCAACTAAGCGAGAATTGCTCTGGTTTGTAGAAAAGATATTCTGGGTCCACATTACATTCTGAAGGTTGAAGGTTGAAGGTCGATTGGAAGAGTTCAATTGGTGACATAAACGACGCTGATACGTGTTTGAATTTCGTATTCACGAAGTCTCGTGTACTGTTGACTTCCTCTCGCATAAATTATTGCACCGCGTGCGTAAGTTGTCGTGTCATTTCTTTCTCCAACCCTAAGTGGAGTCTTCTTATTTCATATACCCCTCCCCCCCCCCCCCCACACACAACTCATCCCTCACGCCCCCCTCCCCCCTCCCCTCTTCCCCCCCTTCCACCCCCCTTTGTTTTCTTTCATATTCCTCCCAAACAAGTCACTTCCCTTCCTTCCCCTTATAATCTCCCCCCAATTTGGTTCCCCTCTTCCCATCTTTTTTCTTTTTCTTCCTCCCCAATTCCCTTTCCGCCATTCCCGCAAGTCTCCTTACCCAAACTTCCCCTCCCCCCTTCCTCTCCCTCCCTCCAAGTTCCACAAAGTCTTTACCGTCCCCCCCAAGTCTATCGTTCCTAACGACTTTAAAGACTTCCGCTAGCTTCAATTCCTTCGCTTTAACCCTTTCCTCTTCAATCCTGATCTTGACATCCTCGTCCCACACCCCGTCACCCTCTTTACCTTCCCCCCCCGCGTCGCCGTTTTCGATACCTTTCATGATGTAAAGGTACCCACCTAAATCCCATTTATCTTCCCCTCCCCCCTGCGCAAGTATACCAACTTCACCACCCTGTCCGTTCCCACTACCTCTTCCCCCTCCCCCACCTTCAATCCCTGAAATCCCTTCCCCGAATCCTCTCCTCTTAGTTTTCCCAACAGCGTCCTTAATATCTCTTCCAACCAACTTATCAACCTCCTCCCACCTGAACGGGTCCTCCGCCTTCCCTCCAACAATAGCTTGTTTAAGCGCGTTCACCCTAACCATCATTTGCAGAACTTCCTTCCTGTTGGAACTAGGAGAAGAAGTCCTGCTAAAGTCACCGCTAAAATCACCTACACCTTCACCACCTCCTTGGTTACCTTCGGTTTCCATACTCAAATCCATAGTACCTGTGGTTCCTACGTTAACACCGTCTGTGCCTGTATTGACGTCACCGTTTGTAGTGTTTATGGGTATACCCATAATGGAGGTTTGTAGTACCTCGATAGCTGACAACGTTTCTCCAGTTGACGTAAAGGGGACTACGTTAGGGGGGAGGGTTGGGGGGGAGTGCATGGCACCGGGGAGGCTCATGTAGCTGGGAGGGGGAGGGAGAGGGGGGGGTAAGGTGGGTGTGGGGGGAGGGGGGTGTGGGGGTAGGTTATTTTTCGTGAAGTAGGATGGTTGTTTGGGCGCGTTGTAGACGTTGTATCACGGCGTGTGCATCCGATGCACGTCCCATATTATTGGAAGAGTGGATGGAATTGTGGGATACCTCTTCAATGGGAGCACACACGCAAACAACAATCCCTTACAACAATCCCTTACAACAATCCCTCACAACAATCCCTCACAACAATCCCTTACGACAACCCCCCATATAACCCCCCTCCATTCCCTCCCCTTAACTAACCTTGGTATCCCCATGCATCTAATCCAGCAATTCCTCTCTTCCTCCCTCTCTCCCATCCTCCCTCTAACTTTCCCCTCCGTCCATATTCCCATAATAATCAGCGCTATTTTAGCCTCTCCTTCGTGGATCGTTTCCACTGTTTCATCGTGGTGGACGTAATGGACGTAATGAGATGGGTATATACCTGGATTAACAGATGGGGTTGGGGGGAGGAGGGTTGTTGGGAGGTTTAGACGGAGACAGAGGTAGTTGTGGAGGGTTAGGTAGGGACTGTGGATGGGACCTAGGGGAGGGGAGTTTGGGGGGGGGGTTGGGCATGTTGAGAGGAGGTATTTGGAGAGTGAGGTATGGAGAGATGTTAGGGTTGGGTCGAGGGAGGTGTTGGAGGGAGTGGTAGATAGGAATGTTAGTAGTGTGAAGATGATTGGTGATGATTGGTTGAGGTCTTCATTGGTGTTGTTGTTGGTGTTGTTGTTGTTGTTTGAATCATTGTTTTTTGCGTCCTTGTTTGCATCCTTGTTTGCCCCCTTATCTCCCTTCTTGTCTTTCTTCTTGTCAATAGTAAGTAGTACAGTATCTAAGACTAATGTGATATGATTTATGAATTGAATAATGAGTGTTTGAGGAAGATGAGATAGTCTAGGAGAGAGTAAGATGAGTGGATAAATAGTTGGAGATGTTGCTGGAGAAGATGTAGCAAGAGAAGGAGCTTTACTTCTACCTTTAGACGCTGCGTAGTGTATGTTAGTGTAAGAGGAGTGAAAGTGGAGTATATGTATCGCAAATAAGGACAAAATGGACACACAAACATCATAAATAGAGCATAAATCAACACACACTCACCACTCCCTCCCACCGCTGAAATAGAAGAAAGGAGTTCTCCCCACTCCTCATCACTCTTAGGACTAAGGCTGACTGACAATATGTCCTCTTGAGATACATTCTTTGCTGAACGCGCGAGCAGGTTCATCATTGTGCTCATAGTTCGCATAGTGTTGCTTTTATCCTCAAAACCTTCCTCCCATTCCCTCGATTCTGATCTGTGGCGATTGTCCGAATTATGCCCCTGTTTTCTCAAGCAAAAAGTGAGAGAGACCTCACACCTTACAACGTGAATAAGAACTTTCGAATATATTATATGTCGCTTACTTGAGTAAAAATGAGAGCATTCCAATGTAAAAACCTGGCGCTTCGCGTTTACATGTCTTTTATTTTAACGTTGAACTTGCCGGGTCGGTGGCCCATAATACTTGGCTGAAAGAGGAAGGGATTTTGAGGCCCAAGAGGGCGCAACTATCGGTAGGAATATAGCGGCGCTTTCGCGGGGTACTTTCGCAATTGATTTCCGAGGTCGTAAAAGTATCTAAATTTGATATAGAAGCAGACATGGTTTGTTCTGATATTTTTATTTTTATGGAGTGAACGACATTTATTTGTATTTTTCGTACTACGAATACCATGATAGTAATAAATATAAAGGTTGGGATCGACCTAGAGCCTGCAAGGACTCAATTGCATTGTAAACCTTGGTTTGGTAGGCATCGGGGCTCTCCTGGTAGGTTAGAGTGGGGAAAGCAAGTGATACTTCGCGCGTCTAAAGCAAGTTCCTGCATACTGATCTTATTATCCCGCCGGAGAATACTTTAGACGCGCGAAGTAGTCCGAAATGAAAGCACAATCTTGAATTTAAAGGTCATTTTTCCTCCTTTACTTGTCACACATGAACAGCTTTCCCCCAATTATTCACCTCCTTGGCGACGTCTGAGACCGTTATTTAGCTTTCTCGGCCTGAACGTCCGTCACGATCGTCCCGATACCAATCAATCTTCCCAATACGGTCGGGAACTTACATATTGGTCAGCAGGTCACAAATGGGCAGAAAAAGGGCATAATTCGGACAATCGCCTGTCTCCCTTCTTGGGACTCTTCTGCTCTTTTCTTCCTTTTCCTTTCTTTTATACGGTCGCCCTCTCAAAGCGGCCCAGCACCCCTTGCGCAGGTATGCGGCGCCGCCAGCGACCCTTTTTTCGGGCAAGCGTGGTGCAAGGGGCGCTGAGCGTTTTTAAAGAGAATACCCAAGACCCAATCCTTCCTTTTCGCGAATTTCTCGTCACCTCATTTTGCTGCAGCTATTCTGGAGCTATAATTCCTTTTTAATACAACAACAACAACTCATTTGGTAAGATATTCGTCACTTATACATACACAATACAATTCACACAAGAAGCACACTAAATTACGCTGAGGTGGTGAAGAAAAGAAAAGGAGGAGCACCAGCAAAGAACCGCTCCTCTCCTGCAAACAAGCAACATCCTTCCACACATCGTTCCACACATCGTTCCACACATCATTCCACACACACCATCCCTTTACTATATCGCTAGAAAATTTACATCGTTAGCACAAATTCACCATCACCTCCACCTCCACCTCTCACTCCCCCCTCCTCACCCCTCCTCACCCCTCCTCACCCCTCCCCACCCCTCCTCACCCCTCCTCCCCATCCCCCCCCCACCCTTACACACAAAGCCCTTGTCCCTTCCCCCTAGGTTTGGGTCCCCCAAAAACATGCCTCCCCCCCCAAAGCGTCGTGGTCCTTCCACATTCCTCGTAAAGCTCTACTCCATGATGGTGGACCCTTCCAACGCCCCCTACTGTTCCTTCTCCCCCTCCGGCCTGGACGTCTGCGTCCACGACATCCCGGGCTTCGGTAGCGCTGTCCTTTCGAAGTACTTTAAGACCAGTAATTACAGCTCCTTTGTTAGGCAGCTTAATATGTACGGATTCGAGAAAAGGAGGGCCGACCCTAAGGACGGTACCTGGAGGAACGATTCCTTCAAGAGGGGTGGGGAGGACGAACTCTGGAAGATAAAGAGGAAGGGTCGTAGGATAGAGGGTGGTGGTCCCAGCACAAGGCCAACAAGGGGTAAGGGTAGGACCGTTGCCGTTGAGCATGAATGGGATATGGAGGATGAGGAATACGAGGACGATGATGAGGAATGGGGGGGGAGACGAGGAGGGTCGAGGAAGAAGAGGAAGGTAACAACAACTCAGAAGGAAGAGTCTGACAAGAACGTCATGGTTAACTACCAGCAAATGGAATACCAGGAACCACCTGAATCACCCATAACCTTCTCAACACCCACCAACCCGACCGAAGTTTCAAGCGGTCTTCTAGCAACCCCGGTTCCACTAATAAACAGCTCCCATAAAGACCTATCAGATTCCGTCCTCCTCGCGCTTGATAATCTAACAGCCTCCCAATCAAACCTCCAGTCCCGCGTCGCTCAACTCGAGAGCAACAACAGGGTATTGCTAAGGCAGAACATGGCGTTGTTACAACACGTACGAGAGAACAGGAAAGACGTAGATGACTTGAAGGGGAGGTACGAGCGGGTTATTAAACGCATGTGGAATTCCGCAGCCCGCGCTATAAACGGATCTTCGAATGATAATACGACGACGACAAGGGGAGGGGGTTTGGAGAGTGACGTGGATGAAGAGAGAAGAGTTAACAAGGAAAGGGAGGAGGATGTGGGGTTACTTAGGAGGGTTATATTAGGGAATGTTGGACATGTCAGTAATATGGGTAGAGAGGAATACGGGGGGAGAGTAGAGAGACTCGGGATGGGGGAAGGGACCACGAAACTACCTAACAACTTCGGGACGAAGGGAGGGTTTCAGGGGGAGGTTAACTTTGGATCGCAGCAGTGGGGGTGGGAGGGGGAGAAGACAGGAACGACGAGTGGGGGGGGGAGCCAAATCGTGGTGGGGTTAGAGGGGAATCAAGGGGTTGTTAACGGACCTTGGGGGACGGAGGGGGTTCAGGGGGGTAAGGGGGGTGAGAAGGAAGACGACGTACTTAGCATCGCTAGCTTGAGCAGCATGGCGAAGGGGATTGGGGATAAGAAAAAAGAGGCGGAGGGGAACCTGGAAATACTTGAGAAGGACTTTGTGGAACTTTTCGGGGAGGAGGAGGAACTTATGGAAGCCATTGGAGGAGGGAAAAAGGGGGGGAAGGAAAAATAATACAGGGAGATCAAATGAACGGGGGAGAATCTTACTTGGGAATTTTGGGGGAAGGGGGGTTTATCAATTCAATCATATTTTCTAAATAAACGGTACTTTTTCTTTCTCTCTCTTCCTTTCTCTCTCCCCTTATCTCTTCCCTCTCCCTCCCTCCTTCTGGTTAACGGGGGGGGGGGGGGGGGGGGGGGGGGGGGGGGGGGGGGGGGGGGGGGGGGGGGGGGGGGGGGGGGGGGGGGGGGGGGGGGGGGGGGGGGGGGGGGGGGGGGGGGGGGGGGGGNNNNAGGCTGTTCCTTGGTGTCCTGATAGCCTCGTCAAGTGTGATGTCTGATATCTCGCTCGCCCTTGAGTCTAGCCTATCATCCCTCCCCCCCCCCCCCCCACCTCCTCCTCCGCTAGTAAGCGTGGTCGTACCGGACCTCCACTTCCAACCCTGCCAACCCCCGTTATCGTACGAGGACTCCCTAGGCCCTGTGGCACCCATCTCCTTGCCACCGCCCTTACCACCCCTCTCTTCTCCCCCACCCCTGTTGTTCCCACCCCCACCACTACCATTACCGCAGAGAAGGGGGTAAAAGAGTTCCCGGAACCTAGTATAAGCAGCGAGGAGTCCAAAAATAGCGAGGGCGATACCGCAAGTGTACCTCGTAACGTCGTTCTTCGCAGTCTGAGCGAAGCCTTCGACGTTATCGAACTCTAAGGAGAGTAGACCGAGGACCCAAATTGTGGAGACGCTTGAACCGAATATTGGAGGGAGGATTAGAAGCATTATTAGGGTTGATAGACGGGACTTTATAGAGAAGGATACGTATGCGACTATCATGCACTGGAATATGGTGGAGAAACTACGTATTTGATGGGGTGGTTTGAGTGAGTGGGTGGGGGGGGTTGGGGGGGGGTTAGTTTGCAGGGTTTTGCCAAGGAGTCCGGGCACCAAAAAGGTTCGCAAAAACCCATTTACTCCCTTTCACACCAATCGTTTGACTAGCCAGCCTCCCCCCCCCCCCCCACACACCCCAAACCCCCTTCTCACCTCGCGAGGAAGGGTAGGGGGTGCGCAAGAGCTTCAATAATGGATGATATCACATTCTTTTTTAGTGTGTTTGGTACCGTTCCCTTCCCATTACCCCTCCCAACCCCATTCTCATCCATCGTCTCAGCTCTAAGCCTTAGAAGGAATCTATTTGTCTTCAACCTCTCCTGCCTGGTCCTCTGGCTACGAAGTGAATGGAGTGTTGCAACGAAGAGGTAGGAGTATAGGAGGGAGAGGATTATGAACACGACGAAAAGGATGTCACTGACGGTACTATCGGACGACATTTTATTGAGGGATGAAGGGGGAGGGAATGGAGGAGGGAAGGAGGAGGTTTCGAGGGGAACACTGTTAGGGTGAAGGTGTTTATGGATATTTGAGATTTATAGCACTTCTAACAGAACGATTAGGTACGGGGACGCTCGGCGACGCGAAACAATCGTTTAAAAACCCTCTTGTTGAGTGTTCCTTGGGCTTTGAAAGTGAGGAAATCCAGCTTCTCCCAGTTCTTCCCCAAATCCGACCAAAGGAGGAAGGAGGAGGAGAAGCCAGGGAAGAGGAAGGGGAGTCCCCATAAAATAAAATCACCTAAATTCGTAGGTCCCATTCGTTTTTAGTATAATTTTTAGGAAGAAACAAAGAAACAAAACGAATACCGACCACTTCATCAGTTAAACGACGCAAATCGCAACATACAGCGTGAGAAAGAACTCCCTCCACCCACAACGCTAAGACTCAGACATGTCTGAGTCATCGCTTGCTGCTTTGCGAGTCGTCCTCGATCATCGCGAAGTCGACGAGACGATTGCTCTTCGCCGCGAAGTCGACGAGACGATTGCTCTTCGCCGTAAATTAGCTGAGGCCGAAGCTGCATGCCCAGCTATTTTTGCTGAAATTGGGGATATGTTCGAACATCGACGCGATGAGCGCATGCAGAACTACGAACCAGATCTGTTCGAATATTTGGGCCGCACAGCCGGTAGCAGTGTATCCCACACCACCATACACGGCGGCACCGTCACCGTCGCTGCCGGTTGGCTTATCTTCAAGCACATTGCAGGCACCGGCTTCGGTGACTACTATGGCGCAGTCAACGGTGGCATGCGCGACGTCATCGGCGCCTGGCCAGAGGCATCGTATTGGGTGTACGACGACGAGGGCAAATATGACGAGAACGTTTTCTGCTTGCCGCCTGATAAATGCTACTGCTTCCGCAAACCGGAGGAGTACATGGACGAGGAGGAGGATGACGAGGAGGAGGAGGACGACGTCATGTGATCGTTCCAACAAAAATATTCTTTCTAATATTTATTCACAACAATGTCATGATCTATTTATGTCACGCATTTTCAAGTGCCTCCTCCGCAAACGGTTTCCATATCTCAGCAACCTTGAACGACATTCCTAGGTGGGAAGCAAGGCCACCTAAGAGCATTCGAACTCTCGCAGCCATGACCCAATCCTCCGGCACACCCTTGATGGCGTCGAATTTGTTTAGCTTTTCTATGTGGGATTGCGGATTCAGTGGGCCAACGTAGTCGGCATTAAACCACAAATCGGCCCATTGGAATATTATACTTTTGTCCATCTTCTTCGTCTTGAACCCCGCCTCGGTAAAGATTTCCACTGCGCGAGTCTCGTCCTTGTCTGCGAGGGCTATTATTAGCTCGCACAAGAGGAGTCTCCTTTCCTTTTCCAGCCTCGTAGTCTGTCCGTAGTCGATCAGGCCGATGCGTCGTGGATCGTTGTCGAGAACGAGCAGATTTCCAGGGTGCGGATCTGGGACGAGCGTTGGTGAGGGTGGATTAGGGAGGGCGGAGTCGAATGAACGATTGACGTTAACGATTGATTTAGAATGAATGACCGAAGGAAGCCCAGCGACCAAGCTCTCACCTCCGTTGAACACGCCGTCGAGCAGAATCTCCTGTCCGTGATACGCGAGCAAAGCGACGACAGTCCGCCTCAGACGGCGACGGAGGAGGTAACCAGACCAGGGGGCGTAACGAGGTAGGGCAGCGGCTCGAGCCTTGCCCCAGTCAGCTAGTTTTTCGGAGTTCGGAAGGTATCGCATTGTCACTATCTTTTTGGATGAGAGCTCAGGGAGCGGCTCTGGGACTTCAACGTCTACGTCGTCTATCCTAGGCCTTGACTTCAGGTTAGCCCTCACCTCGCCTAGAGCGACGGCCTCATTCCTAAAATCAAACTCCGAAAGAAACCGCCTTGATATCTCAGCCATCACAGGAGACCACTCGGGCTGGAGGAGCCTCAAGAACAGCCGCACGGTCGCGAGATCCTTTTTGTAGAGGCCCTTCGCCTCGGGATATTGGACTTTTACACACACATCATTCCCATCAAGCCTCGCACGGTGAACCTGACCAGTCGCCGCCGCCCCAATCTGTTCCTCTACCAATGTCTCAATGAGATGCTTTGACTTTGACGCCCCCAGCTCCTTCCTGATTTGTTTCTTCGCGACTTTCCCACCCCTCCCAGGGACGTCATCCTGGAGAGAGCTCAACCTTTCAACCCAAGCCTTGGGTATTACGTCAGGCCTGGAACTCATAACTTGACCAATTTTTACGTAAGCCCCTCTCATGTGAAGGATGGCGTTTAGGATATCGTCCGCTGCCTTCTCGTGGAGATCTTCGAGGCGGGAGCTTGCCTCAGCGTCAGAGAGGTTGCCGGAACGTCGTTGCCATTCTATTCGACGGTAACGCAACCATATAGGAAAAGCCCGGGACCAGAAATCGAAGGTGCGAGAGATGCCGTGGAGTTTACTGAGAAGAGCCGAGGAGCGAAGCGACGAGTTAGAGAATAGCAGTGGCGATGCTGTTACTAAAGTTCAAGGAGCGTAGTGTTACAATGGTTCCGGGAGCGCAGTGTTGCAATGGCTCGCTCACACTTAGTTCCCCTGGCTCACCTCCCGACAAACGCCGCGCCTCCGAAGGAAAGCGCCAACTTTCGATTCTCACGAGTTTTTAGTAGGGCTCCTACTCTGATGAAGTTGTTTGAACGAGGGGATGACGACGGTGTCATTGGTAAAACTAGTGTGACGGAGGATAACAGCATTAAGGAGAGGAGGGAGAGGAGGCGGAGGCGGAGATAGGACATAATGAAGGAAAGTTGTAGAATGAGGGAGTCAGGGGTCGACCAAGGGATCTTCTAAATTGGTATTACAACGCTTTTTTTAAGGAGAAGGACAGCTTTCGCCAAAGATGGAAAGGTTGAAAATGTGGAGGGATAATTGCGGTGGAATTATTACGAGAATTGTTTTGCTGGAAAGTCTTCTGGGAGAGTGAAAAGGAAAAACCAATCCACACATTTTAGCAAATCTCTTCCTCCGCTATACATCGAAATAATCACTTGAACGCAATCTCATTTACATAAAGCTGCATAGTATCCAACGAATATCTCCCAACTTCCACCTATAACCCCCTGAAATAGGGACTGAAATATCCAACAATGGCCTCCTCCTCATCGGTCATGTCCCTCCTACCCCTAGGATCAGGAAAGGAGGTCGGTCGCTCCTGCCACGTCCTATCCTACTTGGGGACAAATGTGATGCTCGACTGCGGCATCCACCCCGGCTACGAGGGTACCTTAGGTTTGCCCGATTTCAAGCTCATTGACCCGGAGAGCGTCGACCTCCTCCTGGTCACTCACTTTCACCTCGACCACGCGGCGAGCTTGCCCTACTTCACGGAGAGGACCGACTTCAAGGGGCGAATATTCATGACCCACGCGACCAAGGCGGTGCTGCACTTGATGCTTAGGGACTACCTGAGGCTAATGTCCATGAGGGCGAGGAATAGTGACGGAGAGGAGTCGGACCAGCTGTTCTCAGAGGAGGACTTGGCAAACTGTATGAAGAAGATAGAGCTGATTGACTACCACTCTGTAGTCCAGCACAAGAACGTAAAGTTCTGGGCTTACAACGCCGGGCACGTCCTAGGCGCTGCCATGTTCATGCTCGAGATCGGGGGCCGCCACATCCTCTACACAGGGGACTACAGTATGGAGGACGACCGACACCTAGCTAAGGCGGAGATCCCGAAGATCAAGCCGGACTTACTCATATGCGAGAGCACATACGGAATACAGGTGCACCAGACTCGTGAGGAGAGAGAGGCCATCTTCACCGGGACCGTCGGTCGAATCGTCAGCGAGGGCGGCCGCTGCCTCATCCCCGTGTTTGCCCTCGGGCGCGCCCAGGAGCTCCTCCTAATCCTCGACGAGTACTGGCAGGCTAACCCCGCCCTCCACACCATCCCTATCTGGTACGCCTCAAAGCTCGCTACCAAGGCCTTGAGGGTGTACCAGACGTACGTGAACTTCATGAACGTCAGGATCAGGCAGGCCATGGACCTGGGGAACCCCTTCCAGTTCCGGTACATCAAAAACCTAAAGTCCATCGACGTTGACTCCTTCGATGACCGGGGTCCCTCGGTGGTGTTTGCGTCCCCGGGTATGTTGCAGAGCGGGGTCAGCAGAAAACTATTCGACAGGTGGGCGCCGGACCCGAAGAACGGCGTCATCATCGCGGGGTACGCGGTGGAGAACACAATGGCGAAAGGTGAGGATGAAGGGGGATACGAACAGTTGGAACGACCTTGCACCAGCACAGGCGAATTGTAACAACTTCACTTTACTTCACAACTCCATTCCACTACACTCCACTCTTCTCCGCCCCACTGCACTCGGCTCATTCCCTCCCTAACTAACTAACCCCCACCCGAACTCTCACCTTAGACCTTGCCAACGAGCCTGAGGACGTGCTTACATTGGAGGGAAAATCCCAGCCCCGCAACTGCTCCGTCGTCGTCGTCAGTTTCTCCGCCCACGTAGACTACCTCCAGAACCGCGACTTCATGCTCGCCGTGGACCCTTCCCACATTATCTTCGTCCACGGGCAGCAGCACGAGATGAGGAGACTCCGCGACGCTATGAAGATTGAATTCAGGGACAGGGCAAAGAAGACCAAGGTGGAGGCACCCAGGCTTTACATGCCAGACAACGGTCGGAAGGTTATGATGAGGTTCACCGCCCGCAAGGAGGCCGTAGTAATGGGATCCCTGGCCTCCGATGGTACGGAGGCTATAAGGGAGGGCCAGGAACTTGGGGGAGTCATGTTCACGCAGAACTTCGCGACCCGAATATGCGCGCTTGAGGACCTGGGGACTTACACGCAGCTGCGGGTTGGTAAGGTTACGAGCAAACTCCACGTACCCTTCGTAGGGAGCATTTCAACCCTCCGCCTCTTCCTCCTTGAGATGTTCACCAGCATCACCGAGTCAAAAGCCGGGTCCAGGACCGCCTTCGGGCTCCACAACGACGAGCTGAGCCTGGTCCACGACCCTTCGGTGAGCGGGAGTACGCTCACCATGGAGTGGGGGGCTAGCCCGGTCAACGACATGCTGGCGGACGCGGCGGTTGCGCTGGTGATGCACGCGCAAACTAGCAAGGCTACTATTAGAGTTACTAGCAAACCGTGCGATGGGAAACACGGGGGGGAAGGGGGGGGAGGGAAGAGGGCTAAGTACGACGAGGAGGAAGTCAGGGTAAGCAGGATGAGGAAGGTCGAGAGTATGCTGAAGGAACAATTCCAAAATGTTGAGGCTGACATTGAGGGGGGCACTTTCAAGGTAATGTGCCTGAAGAACCCGGCGCACATATCAAACGGTGACGACGACGTCGAGGTTAACCAGCAGTCCGAAAAGTCAGCCGAGGAGGACGCCGAGCTCGTGAGCTGCCTGGCGACAGTGAAGTACGAGGAGGGGGGCAAGAGAGCAAGCGTGAAGTGCGAATGCGAAGATGAGGTGCAGGGAAAATTAGTGCAACACGCCATCGCTCAGGTACTTGCGGCACTTGGAGGGATTTACGTGTAAGGGAAAGGGGGGAGGAAGGGGGGGAGGGGGGGAGGTGATGACAAGCGGGATAACTCTTTTGATAATGGTTTACTTTCGAGAGGGATCGAAAAGAAAAATACAGGCTTTTCAAGATTTTAGGGGGGGGGTTAACATTGGATGGTTCGAAAAGAGAGTGCGTGCTTGTGTGTGTGTGTTTGCGTGTATGTGTGTGTGTGGGAGGGGGGGTGGGGTGGGGGGGTGGAGGTGTAAAGTAACCCCCCCCGTTCGTTATGGCTTGTTCCCGTGTGTGTTACCCACCCCCCTTCCCCCCAAGGCTCGCCCCTTTGAGGCTAGACGGGGGCCTCTTTCGTTACGTGTGTACATGAGCCTCCCTCCCTCCCTCACCCACCCCCATGATTGTCATCTAGAGTTTGAGGAACTGCTTGATGAAGTCAGCAAAGTCAGCGCTCGGGTAAGCTGCCGAGAATGCGGCCCAGTACCTTGAGATGACGTTGAGGACGAGGCCGAGGATGAAGGCTAGACCGAGCTGGAGACCGACTTGTGGTGAGAAGGCACCTATCTCAGCCTCCTTGGCTATGCGGCGCATGTCAAGGAACTTCTCGCTGCGTTCCCGGTCGGCCAGGAAGTTGTCCACCTCGTTCTCTGCGAACTCCTTGCTCCTCCCAAGCTCTAGGTATTTGTCAATTAGCTCCACCCTAACTTCCTCGACTTCAGCGCTGTTTAGTCTAGCTGTCCATTCTTCTTGATCTTGTGTTGTATCATCCTCGTTAGATATTCTATCGCTATAGAGAGGTTGATAATGTTGGCGTCTAAAAGTGTTTTGTCCTCCGACAGAGGGTAATTGGGGCGCCCATTGTGGTAATTGTAATTGGGGTACTTGTGTTAATTGTGTACGTATTATTGATGATGGTAGTATACCAAATGATATTGTTGTTTGTAGTATGATACTTATTAATAAGACACGTATCATTAGGTGTATTAGGGTGAAAGGAGATTGATTGAGATGGATCTCATGAAATTAGGAAGGTCCTAGATCTTTGAGGAAAGTAGGAAAAATTATGCATCATCGTAGTCCCCTACTTTTTATATTTCGCCTTGGTACCTCCTACCGTAAGGTGTAGGTAGAGCACCACATACGATTGTCGTTTTTCCATACTTTCTGATCAAATTTTCCCTACTCTCCAACGAGAAGAACAGAACCCAGACTCCAAGGAAAGTCTTCTGCTTGTCAAAATTAATAGAAAATCATGAGTGGACTTGAAAGATCCACAATGAGGGTCAGATGGCTAGTACTGTAAGTATGTAATAGCATCAAGTAATGCATACAATGTAGGAATAGTGCTAAATTTGCCTCAATTTTGCCTTTCTCCACCACACCTTCAGAATTGCCCGACAAAAAATATCTCAAATATGCTTCAAAATGTGCTCATATATATATATATATTACCAAATATTACCTAAATACCCTACACATTACAATCTTATTCCCTACCACCAACTAAATATACCCTAACTCCTCAAAACTCTCTCCTCTCCTCCACCCTCCCCCTCCCTCCCTCCTCCCTCCCCCTCCCTCCCCCCCAGGGTCCTCGCCTGCGCAATGATGATCGGTAACTACTACTGCTACGACAACCCCTCCGCCCTAATAACCCAGCTAAAGACCACCATGGGCGAGGCCTCCTTCGCCAGGGACTACAACCTCCTCTACACTGTCTACAGCATACCAAACATGGCGCTGCCGTTCTTCGGGGGGTACTTCGTGGATAAGGTGAGGAGGGGGGAGAGAAGGGGGGAGGGGGAGGAACATTGAAAGGAGATTAGAGGAAGGAAACCAGACACACACAGAAAAGGACACCCTACCCCTTCTTCAAAGACAACACACTAAATCGCGTTCGCTAATCTAAAACCCCCCCTCCCCCCTTCCCCCCTTCCTCCCCCCCCCCCTTCCCTTCCCAGCTCGGTGCTCCGTTCTGTCTGATAATATTTGGTTCCTTAATCCTCAGTGGTCAAGTCCTCTTTGCCTTTGGTACCTCCTGCACATCCTGGCCTCTAATGTGGTGTGGTCGTATCCTCTTCGGTCTCGGGGGCGAGAACCTGACCGTCGCCCAGTCCGCGTTGCTGGCGCAGTGGTTCAGGGGCAAGGAGCTGGCGTTGGCGTTCGGGATCAACCTTAGCATTAGCAGACTGGGGAGCGTTATTAACAACTTTATATCACCGGCGATTGCGGAGGGGGGGGGGACGGCGGCGGCGCTGTGGTTCGGGGTGGCTGTCTGTGGCGGGAGCTTGGTTATGGCGGTGCTTTTATGGCCTATCGAAAAGAAGGCTCAGAGGCTCATTGAGAAGGTCAGTCTGGGGATTCTCTCTGGGAGGGCAGGGGCAGCATCATTTGGAGAACCATCACGCTCTGCATTACGAGAGAAAAACCGAACATTGCATTCATTTCTCAAGCACATCATGGCTAACCCCCCCCCCCTCTCCCCTCCCACCCCCCTTAAAGAGCTCCGATGAGGACCTCAACGCTAGCCTGCTCTCCAACGACGGTAACTCCAACATGAATCCCCCCCAAAAGGTCCGCTCCCGCTCCGTCGACAACCTCAGGGCTGTATCTACCGAGCGTCTTTCATCCGCCGCCCTTTCCATGTCCATGACCGACGAGGGCGATAGCGACGAGGAGATAAACCTCAGCGACGCCCTTAACTTCGGGTCAATGTTCTGGCTCCTCAGCCTCAGCTGCCTCGTCGTCTACGGCTGCGTCCTCCCCTTCAACAACGTTGCCGGAGGTATCCTCCTAGAGAGGAACTACTTCCTCGACCCGCCCTCAACCTGCGTACTCACCTACAACACGAGCTGCACGTCAGGAACTCTGGCGACGGACCCAAACCCCATGGTACCAGACACGTGCCCAGGGAAGAACCACGCACCGGTCCTCCCCTCTGCCATCGTGGACGTAACCTGCGACGGTGACCCTAAACTAGACTGCGATAAATCTGTCTACAACTTCCCCTCACTCTCGGCTTCAGACATTGACTGCAACGACGACTTCTGGAAGGTCGGTTGCACTTCCGATTACTGCGACCAGCAAACTGAGGCGTCAAAGACAGCGTCCCAGATAATGTCCATCCCCTACATCCTCTCAGCCGCGATCTCACCCTTCCTAGGTTTCGCCGTCGACAAGGTCGGGTACCGCGCAATAATCGCATCCATGGCGCCCGTTATCCTAATCGTCGTCCACCTAACCCTAGCCTACACATCGGGCTCCCCGGTAGCACCGTTAGTAGGTCAGGGCGTCGCGTACTCACTGTTCGCGGCGGTGCTATGGCCGAGCGTACCGTTCACGGTGGAGGAGAAGAGCGTGGGCACGGCTTATGGACTTATCACCGCTATCCAGAACTCCGGCCTAGCGGCGTTCCCACTTATTATATCAGCGTTGTATGATGAGGCGGGGAATAAGTACATACCGACGGTTGAGGTGTTCTTCGCGGGGTGTGCGGCTTTAGGGGTGGTGGTTGGGGTTGTTTTGAACGTGCAGGATAAGAGGACGGGGGGGAAACTTAACAGCGTTGATGGGAAGGGGTATGAGAAATTGGATGGGGATATTGATGCACCACCTACTCCACTTCTTATGACGTGAGAGGGGGAGGGGTAGAGGGAGGGGGAGGGGGAGGGGGAGGGGGGGAGGGATATTGATAGAGAAAGGGGATAAGGGGTTTAAGCTAGAAACCTGAAGATTTTTCTTCAACAAAGAGAGCACATTGTACGTTGCTTGAAGGGTTGTTAATTAATTTTCCTCGACATCCTGATAGTGCGAACTTCCCTGTCTTCGAGGATCCCATCCTCCTTAACTCTCACCCCCCCTTTATCCATGGCTTCACCAACCTGCTCAAAGCCAACCTTATCATACAGTCCCCTAGCGCCTTCGTTAGACTCCTCAACTTCAAGAACGACCTCTTCGTACCCCCACTCTTTAGACCTCTCGAGTACCTCCCCGCAAAGCTCGGTACCCAAACCTTGACCCCTAGTCTTTGGGTCGACGGCTAGGTTGGAGAGAAGTACGACAGCGTCGTAATCAAAGTCTTCGAAAGAAGAGGTCAGGAAGGCAGTCAGTTCCCTAGCTCCGGCCTTGTTAAGGGGCCGACGGTCCTTGGGTGAGAGTTTTGAGAATGTGTCCTTGAGTATGGATTCTGATTTTTTCCTTGGTATGATGTCCTTGGTTTGTCTGTGCATTAGGGCGACCTCCATACCACATACCCCGATTGTCTCGGAAGGGGATTGGGTAGAGGAGGCTAATATTAGGGAGGATAAACAGAGACGACGACCCATTACCTCACCGAAGGAGGAGAGGAAATTCTAAAGGGAAGGGAGGGAGGGAGGGATGGGTGTGAGAAGATGGGGGTGGAAGGGATGGTTTACTGATTTAGAGGCGCATAACGATGTGTGATAGGGATGAGGTACCCTAGGTAACATCCTTCTATTTATACTGACTTATCAACAAGAAAGACAATACAGACTGACTCAACCTCGACCTACCTCCTCTTCCTGTTTAATTATATCTCCCTTACTTACTCCCCAAAACGTCTTGGTGAAGAAGTGGGATGTAGCTAATACTTTGTCGTCGTTTAATGCCTCCGTGATAGTGAATACGCCTTCACTAGCAGTAGTTTTTGAGTACTTGGCTGTCGAGCTTGTGGACCTCCCTTTTATACAGACAACAGGTTGGTTGAATGACGATGTTAGAGGAATGTTGACAAATAGCAAGTAGAATAAGACTAAAGCATTACATTTAAAACCCATAACAGCGGAATTCATCCTGTCAAAATTCTCAAATAAATTCTGTCTCAATTCAACAAAACAAAGCAGACGGACCTTCATCAAAGAAGACCTTCTCTTTTCTCGACCACTTATACACTAATCAAACAAAAAGCCAACCTACAAGGTGAGCCCGTACATTTCTCCCACACAGTGACAATTTCTACCGTCAACTTATCAAAACAAATTTTAAGGACACCCATGACGAAAACTGAACTCTGATATCCGGTGGTAATATTCTCCCCCCAAGACACCACCTCGCCCGCCCTTCCGCACAAGATCGCCTATAAATATTCGATAATACCCGCACGGCGCGACGATATTGAAGTACTTTACACCTCAAAACAATTACCAATTTGCCAGCGTGAGAACATCCTTTCCTCTTGGCCAAATACTCACCTAGACGTATTGCCCCCTCCTTCACCTACCCGCCCCTCATCCTTCATTCGCCCACCCCCTCTCCCATCCCAGCCTCAGTCCCTCCCTCCCCTCCCATCCCCCCCATATCCTCCATATCCTCCACCATGTTGGGATTCTGGTGCCGAGCAGTCTTTGATTTTATCTCCTCCTCCCCCCAAGACCTTTCCTTCCGCGACGGTGACCTCCTAACAATAGTATCCATAGTATCCCGCAACTGGTGGCACGCCAAGAACGCCGAGGGCAAGCTTGGCTACGTGCCATCCAACTACCTCCAGGTGCTCCCTCAGTACGCGGAGGCCACGATGGAGTGCGAGAGCTTCGTGGAGGAGATTAAGGTGGACGCCCACGAGAGCAGCCCGAGCGCCCTTCAGATCACCTTCACTAGCAGGGGAACGGACGGTGATTCTGAGAAAGTCTCTCACAACATTGTCAAGACAATCTCGAACCTCTCACAGTTCATCAGGGAGCTAAGCCGCACGTTCCCCGAGGCCGGCTTGCCCCTTGAAGTGCCCCCAGATTCTTCCTGGGGTATACTGCTCCGCAACCTCCACTCGTTCAACTCCACCAAGACCCCTACATCCGCGGACTCCTTCCTCCAGCACCTCGTGACCTTCTCCGCCATGAACGGCATGGTATACGCCTGGCTCCAGCCCGGCTCCCCCCGCTCCTCCCGCCCCCGGGTAACCTCAAAGTCCGTCGCCCCCCTTTCCCGTGACAAGCTCGGTCGCGAGGCAATCCTCCTCCACGACTGGGTTGGCGACCGCGCTAACGGTGAGCTCGCCAACCTCCAGGTAGGGGACCACGTTATAATAGTCCACGAGCAGAACGACTGGGCGTACTGTAGGAGCTCCCCGGAGAGCAGTGAGACTGGGTACGTACCTTTAATGTACCTTAGGAAGATAGCTAAGGCAGGGGAGTGGAAGGAGTCAGCCCCACCCGTTCCACCGCATATTAAACTTAACAAGGCAGGGAAACCACCACCGGAGGAAGATTTACTATCATCAACACCCTCGCAATACCTGGCGACGACGGAGGCGTCTTCGGTGAGCTTCGCGGTTAGGGATTTCACGCTCCAGACAACGGAGGCATTTGACGAGCTCCTTGAAACTGGTTTAACTGTAGAGGTTACTAAGGAGGGGGAGAAGGGGGGGGAGGTGATCAAGGAGGACTCGGGGGTCACGATGACATGCACGGCTATGAAGTGGGAACCAAGTAGAGGGGTTGCTAGGAGGTGAGTTTAGGGGGATAGTTGAAGAGAGAAAGAGAGAGAGATATGAGGAGAAAGGGAGAAGGAGGAGGAGGGGGAAACAACAAGGGAATGGAACAGCTTCCTTCATTCAACACATTATTAACATCCAGCCCCCCCCCCCACCTTCCACTCCTCCCTCCCAGCTTCGCGAGCACCGACGTGGACCCTAACTACGACAGGTTGACTTTCGTGGTTGGTCAGGGTCACGTAACACCCGCTCTCGAGGAAGGTGTCAAGAGGCTCACCGTCGGTGACGAGGCATTTATCGTCGGGTCCCCAGCTATGGGCTACGGGGACGTAGGACTACCAGGATTCGTGAGCGGGAAGAGCTACGTTATATACGAGGTTAAGGTACTTAGCAGCGTGGGTAACGCGGTGGGGGCAGAGTGCTTCGGGCCGGAGGGGCTCGTGGACGGGGAGATTGTTAAGAAGAGGGGGGGGGGAGGTTACGGTGAAGTTGAGGAGACGAGGCAGTCGGGGATAGGAATCAAGATCGAGGAGAGCGAGAAGAGCGTCAGCAGCAGGGAGAAGATGCCGGTACCAAAGGGTGGCAGGGAGGGAGGGGAGGAGGAGGTACTCCTAAAGGGGGAGGGAGGGGAGGGGGATGAGGGGGAGGAGGTGGGGGACGGGGCGGACGGAGATATTATGGAACCCCGGAGCAGCAGAGGCACGAGCTTGTCAGAGGTCAGAGACAGTCTGGCCACCAACGACTTAATCAAGGGGGTAGAGGGCATGGGGATGGTCATCGGGTTCAACGAAGAAGGGGTTTCCACACAGGGCGAAAGTACAGGTGCAACTCTTACTGAGCCCCGTCAACCGGTAACACCCCCCCCCCCGCCGGCACCCAAAGTCAGCAGGAAACCCTTGGCATCAGCCGCCGGCATGCCTCGAGGGATGAAGATGGACAACGAAGTCACCCCTCCGCGCCTGGAGATCAACAAAGGGGACAATCACCCTGAAGGAAGCACCCCCCCGGCCCCGAACACGTTCCCGTCGTCATTCAGGAGGCCGAACATGCCAATATCGCCGTCCGACCAGGTCATGAGCCCAGTTTCAAAGCTCTTCAACAAGTCAAACGGGGAAGGACTCCGGATGGTCATGAACAGGAAGAGCGCACCGAAACCCATACTGAGCAGCAACCAAGGCAAAAGGGACGGAGAGGACAAGGGGGAGGAAGGGGAAGAGGGAGAGGACTCGGGGAGAATAAGCCCTTTCATGCCAAGTTTATAAACGAGAAAAGTACGTGGAAAAGAGAGTCTGTTTTTTATGCAATCCGTAGCGGCCTTAAGGGTGGCGCTTGAAGTGTTTCGAAACATCGATGAACCAATCAATCTCCTCCTCAGCAACGTTGAGGAATCTCTTCTTCGTTTCAACATTGTCTAAATCAAGGTCCTCCTTCAACCTTACCCTCTGAAGAGATAAGTTCTTGTAGCTTCTGAAGTAGACAGAGAGGTTCGTGTGGTCGTAGATCATTCCCCAGACGGTGTGATCAGCGTTGCCCTCCCCCTCGCCACTGTCAGTACCAAACTGGTTGCCGATTGGGATCGTTACTGCATTCAAGAGCGCCGTCGCCTTGGTAATAAGATCGCGGTAAGAGTAGGGCGCCTCTAAACCGGTCTTGAGAGAATGAAGCCGAAGGAATCGTTCCTCCGGGTAGAAGGAGCCCGGGGTTGGAATGGATGGGAGGGCAAGGCCCTTCTTCCATTCAAAATGTTTGATGTTTTCGACGTGCCAATCGTAAACTGGTTCATTCGTCATGATGCCAGGGTGGGAAGGCTTGCCGTTGTTCTTATCAACCCAGACCTGGGTGGACTCGTCCATGAACTCGACGACAATCGAGGATCCGGTCGCATCACGTAGGGAGAAGTGCTGAGCGAATTCATTAGGTCCATACACGCTGTGTGTTCCACCGACATCTAAAGCGGAAGAAACTTCGTCGACGGTGGAGAAGGCCTTAAGGACCCAGTCGCAGAAGAAACCGACCATTACCCCCTCGCGATCGTCGTCCTCACCAGGCTTGGGGGGGTACGAAGTCTTAAGGAGGGTCTGCATATCGCAAGACAACCCCTCCGTGTTCATCCCTGCAGCTATTCCGTGCCTTATTCCAATACTGTCAAAGTGGCGCGAGGTCGGGTACACCCCAAGGTAGCCCAAAGTGGACTCGGTGGGGGGATACGTTATGAACTCAAAATCTGTCCAGCTTCCAAGGTCCATGGTTCGAGCATGAACAACAGCGAGATCGTTCTTTGGCATGGCCACATTAGAGCATGCACTTGTCACCGCCAAAGTAAGGACGAAGGACAGAAGAAGGAGCATGATTTAGCAAAGTGTATTGACTTTCGAGGTTCGAGAATTCGGTCCTTTCTATATAACACGTGAGTGGATTAAAAGCGCGCGAACAACCCTATAACAGAAGCAGTTAATTAGCCCTCTTTTGACCCAGCCCAAGCGCGCGAACAACCCTATAACAGAAGCAGTTAATTAGCCCTCTTTTGACCCAGCCCTGAGCGCTGAGCAATTATAATTGAGGAGACATATTTTATTGTCTTGGCGAGTTATAAGAACAATAAATTACATTCTTCTTCACACTGCTGTTATCCTTTACTTATTACTCCACACCTCAAGATATTTGGATCACCCGTGTGACTGTGAGAGCTTTAGAGCAGGGCATTCTCGAGTCATTTGGAACAGGGACTTTGTGAAGAAGTGGAGTGGATAGGGACGATACAAGGTGAGTTTCTGTATAGAAGGCGAAGGCGGAGGACGGATTGTTAGGGAGGGAGGAGACGGGGGCCGAGGGGAGGGAGGAAGGACACAACAGCATGGCCCACTTCCTTCATTGGGACCCCTGAGAAATTAAAAGAATATTGCGGGCAGCAGCGGCGACGTACATGCGCAAATTGTATTCATCTCGGCTCACTCAACATCTTCATCGTGTTTGCCCCTCACGCTTTCGCAGGCTGATGACCGACAGTGAGATGGATCTAACCATTCTCCTGAAGCAGAGGGACAAGGAGATAGCTGGATTGAAGGCCAACTTAAGGGCAACGAGAGCTCAACATACTGCCGATCTTGCATCTACAGCATCGTCAGCCAACAACCTTGTTGCTGCCATCAAGCGCACTGCGCACGTTGGCACAGCTGCTGACATTGTTAGTGCTGCAACTGACCTTGCTGTCCTCCTTGCGGCCGCCGCTGATTCCGCCGCGGATCAGTCTGCTGTTGTCGGACATGCTATCGACGATGTCGTTGTCGTCGATGCGGTGAAACACCGTGCCATTGCTGCCGAGGCTGCCGCTGATGTCGTCAAGTCTGCAAATGACTGTGCTGTCAACCTTGGGGCAACTGCTGATATTGATAGGCCTTATGGAGACGTCGGACGAGGTAAGTTCGCGTAGGGGGTGGGATGGGAAGGAGTGAAAACAGAGTGGTTGTTGGCAAGCCTGTTGAAATGATTCCAAAAAGCTAAAAAAACATCAACATTTCCACACCCGCAGAATCTGAAAATGATCATGGGGAAGCCAGACGAGGTGAGTGAGCGTCGAGCGCTCAAGGAGAAAAAGAATATCTTTATACTTTAGGAGGGGTGGGAGATGTGTGGGAGGACAAGATGAATTTGCCACTTTTGCTCACTTTTCCCTCTTTGTCGTTTCCTCTGCAGCAACTGAAATGTCTCACGAGGACGCCGGACGAGGTGAGTTGTGCGTTGAGCGCCGGAAGAAAGAAAGGACAATTTAATACTCTAGGCGAGAGCGGGAGAGTCGCGGGAGGACGCGTTGAAACTTTGTAATTTTTTCTCACACTTGCAACAATGTTTGTCCCCTTTGCAGTCGCTAAATCTAAAAGCTCTCAGGAGGACGCTGGACGAGACCAAGGTAAGTTCGTTTCAGGGGGTTGTAGGGGAGGAGACACTTGATTTTCTACACGGAATCGAGGAGCACGCGCTGAAATCTATTCATTTTGACTAACAAATGCCATATTAGCTATTACCGCAGACTCTGAAAATGGTCACGAGGACGCCGGACGAGGTGAGTTGTGCGTTGAGAGCAGGGAAAGGAAAAATACATTTTAATACTCTAGGGGAGAGCGGGGGAGTCGTGGGAGGGCGCGTTGAAACTTTGTAGTTTTTTCTCACCGCCTGCGTGCGGAACATGCGGAGCCGTTTGTGGAGGACCTGGCCCTCGGCAACGAGCTCAACGGGCGGCGGCCACGGCACACGCGCGCGCGCGCTGGTCTGCGGCGACCACATGGGACCGTCTCTGGCGACCGCGTGGGTTCCGTCTGCGGCGACCGCCTGGGACGCTTCTGCGGCGACCGCATGGGACGCTTCTGCGGCTTTCGCGTGGGGCGCTTGATATGCTACACAGAAACAAGGAGCACGCATGGAAATCTTTTCATGTTGACTCACAAACACCATGATCGCCATTACCGCAGACTCCAAAAACCGCCACGAGGACGTGGAACGAGGTAAGTTGTGCGTTGAGAGCGGGGAAAGGAAAAAAACATTTCAATACTCTAGGGGAGAGCGGGAGAGTTGCGGGAGGGCGCGTTGAAACTTTGTAGTTTTTTCTCACTGCCTGCGTGTGGAACGTGCGGAGCCATTTGCGGAGGGCCTGGCCCTCTGCGTCAAGCTCGACGGGCGGTGGCCGCGGCGCACGCGCGCGCGCACCGGTCTGCGGCGACCGCATGGGATCCGTCCCCGGCGACCGCATGGGTTCCGTCTGCGGCGACCGGTGGGGCGCTTCTACGGCGACCGCATGCATCATCGAGTGGAATTCTTTTTCATTTTGACTTACAAACGCCATAATCGCAATATCCGCAGACTCTGAAAATGGTCATGAGGACGCCGCCGGTCTGGTTGCGGACAGTAATAATGTTAGTGCCGTGCTGCCGTCCGCCGGCCGTCCGACTGCTGCTTCGACCGTACCAATGAATCCTGACAGCTTTGTAAACGTTGCAAAGACGGAGGAGGAAATCGAAAGATTAGCGAACCTCGTCAACGCTCAAGGGATAGAAATTGCCGAACTCAAGGCATCCGCGGTAAGGGTTGCCGCCGAACACCTCGTTGAGATTAAGAACCTCAAAGATATCAACGACAAGTTGATGAAGGAGAACGATGTGCTCAGGGCTGCTGCAGAAGAGATGGGCACTGCAGCCCTTGCAAAAGCTTCTTCTTTAACATACTCAGAGGACTACAAGCGAATTGTTACTGAAGATTACGGTAACGGGGGGCTTGACGAAGAAGAGGATATCGTACGCGACATGGACGACGATGTCGAGATCAGGCATGTTGAGACTGATGGAGGTGGAAAGGAGGGGCGGACAACATCCGGAGGCACTGCTCAGGACGGTGTGCCAAAAGAACGCCCTAAAATCAAGAGCAACGACGAGATTGACAAGGAGGCACTCATGGCCCTCGCAAATATAATAAAGAACGAGCCTCAAAATTATACCGACGAGGAGGAGGAGGCAATCAAGGAGGGCAAGGAGTTCTACATGAGTTGCAAGGCAAGCAAGAAATTCAAAAACTTGAAGAGTCCAGATCCCAAGGTGAAAATGAAGTTTGTCCATCTTGAGGGAGACTCTCTTGGCGTCGGGTTTTGCGAAACAGTCGTCGATGCTTCACTTTCAGAATGTGTTGCATACGAGTTCATCAAGGATTCAAGGGAGGAACAGTCCAAGCTTGGAAAGGAGTACAAGGCGATCAAAACAAAGAAACTTAACGATCACTCACAGCTGTACTTGCAAAGGAAAAACCTTGGGGTACGAGGATTATCTGATAGGGAGTTGAGGAGAATTGGTATGTGGAAGTTTGAGGAGGGAGGAAGGAAGTGTTGGACAGTGTACAAAGACACCAACCTGTTGGATAATGCCTTCCCATTAAGCTCTGGGACTGTTCTTGCATCTGCAACAACGACATGGATGTTTGAAGCGCTACCAACTGATAAGGGAACCCCTCAGTGTCACATCACATTTGCCTCCAGGGTTGATATCAAGAGTTCTGTGCCAACATTTGTAATGAATCGCTTGTCATCTAATTATGCAAAGGTGATAGTTGACATCAGGAACAAGTTTGCAAAAACTGATGAAGAAAAGGACTCAATTACACTAGAGTTGCTTGCCAAAGTTATAAAAAATGAGCAGCAAACTTATACAGAAGAGGAAGAGAAGGCTATCAGGAGTGCAAAGGAGTTCTACAAGAAGTGCAAGGAAGGAATTGGGGCGTATGAACTCGAAAGCCCTGATGAGAAAGTTGAGATGGGGGGCTCCCATGTAGATGGAGATTCCCATGGTGTTGCCATAGCAACCACAATAGTAGATGCGAGTGTTTATGAATGCGCAGCACATCGGATTGTAGATCTCAACAGCCGCTATACAATGAAAACTCTAAAACAATATGGTATAGTTGACTTCACTGTGAAGAACATCAACAATCACTCACTATACTACTTTTCCACAAGAGATCTTGGCATTCCTGGATTTTCTTACAGGGACTTCAGAACCAAGGTGACATGGAAAAGGGAAACCGTGGATGGCAGAGATGTTGTGTGGATTAATACCCAGAGCACAGATGACTTGACAAAAGAACACCCTGTCAAGTTTGGCCATGTTGTTGGCACTGTGCACACAATCTGGATGTTTGAATCTTTACCTCAATTGGGTGGTGTCCCACAAACAAGAACTACACTGCAAACACAAGCAGACTTTCACAGCCTCATACCCAACGCAGTCATGGACAAGTTGGGTACAAAGTTCCTAACTGCTGCATCACGATTGCGCAAAAAATTCGATATGACTAATGAAATTGACAAGCCAAGGAGGATGGAGATTGTCAAGAAGATGAAATATCTCAAGGTGAGGGGTGACACAAAACTCTTACCACTGTTTGACATGATCAGAGCAACTGTTGGTGCAGAAGGAGGAGGAAAGAGCTGGGGAATGATCTCAGTTACCTTGAGGATAGGCTTTGAGGAGGCAGCAGCATACTTTTGGGATGTGGACAGGCTTCAGACTAAGGGCTTAGTGAGGGAATCTGCAAATGTAGGTAACGACTTTGATCTAGAGGTCAAAGCAAAGGAGTGCATCAAAACAACTTTGCAGAGCTTCAATGTGAACTTTGTCTCAAAGATGCGTTTGTATAGAGCAGATAAGAGCACTCTTGTTATCATGAGTGAAGCAATCAAAGAGAGAGGGTTGCAGTCTCAGGCAAGAGAAGATTTTGCAGTAAGATTTTGCAGGGTTGGTAAAAAAGAGACCAAGATAAATATTGTCACAAGGCTGGAGCTGGGAAAAGAGATCACAAAGGGGGCTGCAAAGACCAGCGCTAACCGGCGCCTTGAGGTTGGTAGTCATGGTGCCATGTACTTTGATAATCTTTTAAGCAGCTCAGAAGCTAATGAAGAGGATGGCAGGAGATTTGGAGATCAGTTGATGTCAAGGCTCAAAGAGATGAAAGTGGGAGGTAGTAAGGATGAGGTAGTAAAGGAATTTTTAACAAAGAATAGGGCAATGAAAGAGCTTGAGAAGCAAAACAGGTTTGTCAAAACAATGTTGTGCGCGATCGTGAGAAATAAGCTCAGAAGACGAGCAACACATGAAGGAGAAGTTGGGAGTATGGAGGAAGCAAGAGGCTTGGAGATTGGAAGTACACTGAAAGTTATCACAATGACAACACAAACGGCAATGCATGCTGTAGACGAGTGGGCCCATCAATACACTGAAGTACAAGAAGTAATGAGAGAATACAAATGGTTCAGACCTATGGTTGAGACAATTGCTGTGAATCTATTTAAGAACTCAAAGATTGGCTTGAAGGCAAGAGTCACTGTTGGTGCTGTCACAAGTATGGCTGATTTGCTCACTGATGTGTATGTGACATACATGTTTTGGAGCGATGAGAAGTATGGGTACTTTAGGGCATCTTTGGCAAGCTTGATGGCGTCCATAGGGATACAGATGCTTTTTGTTTGGGGACAAAACAGAAAGTTTGGGATCAAGAGGCTACTTAGGGAATGGTTTCCTATTTTGATAGGGTTCAAGCCTGGAGTTGATGCTTACAGAGTTGCAACTGGAGCACAACAAGAGGTTGGGGCTGCAGTGGACCCAAAGTTTGAGTTGGCATTTATGAAATGCACTGAGATGTTTGCTGAGGCAATTCCTGGAGTCATCATCCAACTTATGGCGATAGCAACCAGTGACAAAGATGATATTGGGACTTCAGCATGGCTTTCAGTTGCAGTGTCAGCAAGTACAACAGGCTTTGCCTCTGCAACAATTAGTTATGACTGGGACACAGACCCTACTGCAAGAAAAGAAACACCAGCCTTCTATGGGTATATACCTGCAAAAGCAAGTAAGAGAGCAGTAGTGTTTGTGTCAATGTTGTTGTTGACAGCGGGGATGCTTTTAATAAGATGTACAACAATAGTTCTTCTTGGGTTGATGGGAGGTAGTTGGGCATTTCTCTACATTGGAGTCGATCTTGGTCTGTATGTGTTGGTGAAGATATTAAGGGGAGACTTTTGGTACTGGATACCATTTGGGGGTAACTTAGAAATTGTGATGAGTATTCTATTCAGAGTGATTCCAAAGATTGTTATAGACTTCACATCAATTGTGCAGTTTAGACATCCTAATGAAATTGGGGGAGCCTATTGGTTGTTTGGGCTTTTGTTTACAATGGTAAGTCTACCAGTGCCAATATTCATAGCTTCACCTTATATTGATGAGAGAGCTATTGATATTGCATCATCAATTATGAACTATTTCATACCAATAACTACCCTATGCTTTGTTGTCTTCTTTTGGAACATTGAGAGGAAGTACTTGCACACCTTCTGGAGCACACAAAGATCAAAAGATATGTCAATGGCATATTTCCTTGAAGGAGAAAGTGATAAAGTAAAGTTTCTAGTCCTTAATCACTCAAGGCATCATTGGGTCTCAATTGAAGGGGAAATTAAGAAATGGGTTGAGTTGAACTGGGCAAAGTGGGAAGAGGAGAAACCAGACTGGTTTACTGACAATATGAAAGCTTTGGTGCCTGTAGAGTATATTCCAGCAGATGGAGATGCTAGAAGGAGAGAAAGTGTAAGGAGAGCAAGTGTAGATGCTGGAGCTGAGGGTGGTCTAGGAAATGCTGTGAGAGCAAGTATTAGACGAGCAAGTGTTGGAGGCGCTAATGGTGGAGATATTATAAGGGTAGGAGGTGGGGAGGCTAAAGTAAGCAGTGTAATGCCGAAAGGATGAGGCTGGGGAGTGACTAATAGGGCAGCAACATTTGTAGGAGAAATTGATTTGATTTGTTATTGTTGGGAATATTGTAGAGGTGAAGTAGATATATTGTAGGAACATTATAGTTGTTTGTTAGTATAATGGAAGTGTAGTAAATGTATTGTGGGAGGGTTATAGTAGTTTGTGAGTATTTAGGTAGTGTAGTGTATGTGTATGGAATTTTGGAGAGTTGTGGAGGTGTTATGGTGGTTTGTGGAGAATTAAGAAAGTGTAGTGAATGTGTTTGGAGTTTTGAAGA
>BRYA01000645.1:5773-15814 GCA_030267965.1 Triparma columacea
CCCCCCCCCCTCCCCGACTACAAGTCCGTCGGAGTCTTCTTCTCTGGACTACGTTGAGTTCACAACAGACGTGACTAAGTGGCTTGAGTACTCGGTGTTGACTTCAAACTTTCGCGGTACCATTGCGGCAGGGATAGGGGGGGGATATTATAGGTCGTGGTTGGGACGTTTTGTGGAGTCTGCAATATTTGGAATAATTTGCGCCGTATCGTCAGAGTTATATAAGGACACTGCCTACTACTACGCGGGCTTTGGCGACTCAAAGGTGAGAATGGAAACATTTAATTACACAATAATTGAGTTGAAGTGCAACAAAAGTGGAAGGCACCTTAACCCCAACAAAAGTGGAAGGCACCTTAAAAACGATTGACACGTCGTCGCTCGCTCCCTTACTTGCCCCTCAGAAATCGGACGAAGTTCGCAGCCGAACTTTGAAGGAATGGACGTCGAGGTACCTGTTCACCTCCCTTGCCTCTGCTTCCCTCTTTGGCATTTACGATGCAGCCCGCCTCCCCCTTTCCTCATACGTCGTAGAACTATTTTCGGGAGGAATTGACTCGTGCATAGGGAGCTCCGACTTCGACCTGTGTACCACCGTCTTTCTTTTGGACAATGACGTGGAGCTCGGTGCAAGGTAAGAGTGGAGGAGTGGTTAAGTTGATTAGCGAAGCGAACTGCAACATTACGTACATTGCGTCACCCTAACTGTCGCCCCTCCACTTATCTCTTCAGCTTCCAAGGCGAAATCAGGGCAGTCGCGGCTAGCGTATATGGGCTTGTGACGCGCTCAGGGATTTACCTGGAGGACAAGGAAGACTTGGTCGCGCTCGGGAGAGGCCTCATAGTGAAAATTTACAGCGTTGCGGCGGGGCTTATCTAAACAAAAACGAAATGTTGTTATGTGTTTGTACCAGTACCTATTTTTTTGGCCATCAGCTCGACAACCTCAGGGATCGCCTGAGCTGCGGGTATGTCATAGCGGAAGTCGCCGTCGTCCATGGAACACACCTCTCTCCATTCATGAGTCGATACAAACCCCATCCTCTGTGCGAGGAGTGAAGCGCGATGACAGAAGGGGGTAAGCTAAAGTTCAGCAGCGACTGCAGCTTCCCTTCTCTCCTCCATCCTCACCTCCTTCGCAACTTTACTGTCTTCGTTGTAACTTGGCCCAGAGTCCAAGTAAGTAACCCCCTCCATGTTACCCACCCTACACAGTGACAATACAAGTGCCAAGTACCACAGGTTCATCTTTTGTTCCCGAGCAGTTTGGTGCTGATAGAACCACATTGCTCTCATCGTATCACCCTTTACGACCGTAGATGACCAACAAATAAGTTTACCATTGGTGTGAAACTCATCGAGAGTGCCGAATGCCCCCCCGATCATGGCCTTAGCTGCAAAAAACCTTATGATACTCACCAGTAAGGACTTCAAGGGCGAGTTGAATACCTGCCATGGTGTAAGCGAGGAGAGGATCAAAGGGCTTTGTTAGTGCTTAGAATGCTATCGCATTGCCATCGCGTTGCCATCGCGTTGGGGCTCCTCGCCCTCTCACCGATGCTTCGTGTGAATAAAGGACTCGAAAATGATCCAGTCCAAGGGAGCCCCCCTTATTTGTGCGAAGCGAAATGCCATGCCGTAGAACTGCCTTAGGAACCTGTTTACTCATAGTCGACCTTATGCTCCTTCGATTTCCAATTACAGAGAGATACTGTTGGACCACTGTCTCTCCTTCAGAGGTAGAAGGTGGTTTAAGTGCCCTCAAATCTATGATCGAATGGGCCTTGCTTTTGCCCGGTCGTCGTCGCTTCTTCGAAAGACCCATTGACATTATCGTAATAAATCGCTGTGTATTTCTCAAGAAATAGCCAAAACCTCCAACAACACCCCCCATGAATGTCGCCGCAAGGAGCTTTTGAGGCGTGAAGAGGACATCCATTGGGTAGGAGATGAATGTGGAAGTGGATGACAAGGATTTAAGAGCGGGACGCAATTTTTGGTGGATTTTGAGAGAATAAGAAAATCTTCCAAGTTCCAAACCAAGATAGGATTCCTATCCAAGATCGACCGAGAAGTAAACTGCCTTGGCCTGCATCCCACACAACGCTTGAGGTTTTTAGTTCCCTCCTACTCTCCACGGATTTCCTTGCTATTGCACACACCGTCGTCTCAATATGCGGGGTCGCACCTTGATGGCGAACCTTCTCTTGCTGATCCTCCCGGTTTGGTCGCTTGCGACACCTGACGGCTTTCCCCCAGCTCTGCACCGGAAGGGTTGCCTTCCCGAAGACGGGCAAGCCAAGTTGTTCTGTCCTGAGGTGGTTCTTGACGACACCGAAACATACGGTTGCTACAAGATTCCCACGATTATGCGCACGCTTGACGGCACCCTGCTCGCCATGGTAGAGGCTAGGAAGTACAGCTGCGACGACCAAGGGTACGTCGACTTACGCCTCAGGAGATCACAAGACGAGGGCAAGACTTGGGAGCCTTCTATTCTCGTTCACGGGCAGCCAGACGAGACTTGGACGACTGTGGGGGACGGCACAGGAGTTGTGGACCATACAACCGGCGTTATTCACCTCCTCCACACCCACAACAACACCCGCCTCTTCTTGTCCAACAGGTAAGTGGCGCCGGAACAAAGGTCAATGCTCCCTTTTGTAACACTCACCCTTTGCTGCAGCGCCGACGAGGGCTTAACTTGGAGCGAACCTGTCGATGTTTCTGAGACGCTGAAGCTGGGCACGACGGACACGGGATGGGTCGGAACCGGGCATGCAGGCGGAATGCAGCTTTCGGCGGGCCCGAAAGCGGGCCGTCTCATCATCCCCACGTATTCCGGATCTGGGAGCTACGCTGTCTACTCCGACGACCAGGGCGCTACGTGGTCGACGGGAGAGCCTGTCACCGGCGTAGAATTCGGCAAGGACTCTGGCGCTGGCGAGCACCAGATCTCGGAGACCGGCACGTTCGCCGAGGATGGCACGCCTATTCTTCTCATGAACCGGCGCAACTCTCCCAAAATGCCTAACTTGATCGGAATCACGTCGAGGGGGCGCCGCTTGCTCTCCTACAGCCACGACGGGGGGGAAACGTGGGGCGAGGTTTGGCAGGCCAAGGAGCTGCCTGAACCCATCAAGGGCTGCGAAGGCTCGACCATCTTCCATGAGCCGAGCAACAAGCTCTACTTCAGCCACCCAGACCCCAAGCACGGCCTTTTCAGGGCGAACATGAAGGTGTGGTCCAGCGCCGATGCGGGCAAAAGCTGGCAGGAGGAGGCTGTGGTGTGGGACTCGGCGGCCGGATACTCCGCCCTCGTCAACATGAAGGACGACAACACGCTCGGACTCTTCTACGGGAGGAACAACCACACGATGACGATCTTCGAGGCCCAGGAGATGAGCTTCGCCACGGTGGAGCTGTGAATGGGAGGGGGTGTGAAACGAAAGAGAGGAGAAATAAGGATATTGATGCAGGTTCTTGAGGTTGGTAAGGTTCGTGAGGATACAAAGAAAACAACAGTTTGGTATTTGAATTGTTATCTGATATTAGTGCAGTTGCAATTTTACGCCTTCGGTGTGGCACCAACGCCACCGTAGATTCAGTGGCGGGGGCCGATATGTTTGTTTTGGTTTATGTATGTATGGTGGTGTCGTTGACTTTTTGGTGGTAGTGTGGAAATGCAGTGTGCACGCCCCTCCCCCTCTCTTTCCCGCCCCTCCCGCCCCTCTTTCCTCAAACAACTGAGGTCATCATTAAGTTCTCAAGCAGCCTGCTCGAACAACATGACGCTCGAGGGAGACCTGGAGAGGTTGCCCTCCTTCTCGCTCGACCCATCCTCGTCAGGATCGATTGAGCCAGACGTGTCAATAGCGACGGCACCGAGGGATGCGAAGAGAGCAGCCTGGCAGGACGCTTGCCCTCCGCCGATTCCCTCCATCTCGAACTGGTCCATGACCGACTCACCACGCAGACGGCGAGTAGAGATCTGGGAAGCGTCGGGCTGAAAGTAGTTGTGAGCGGACGCAGTAGGGTCGACCTTGAGAGGGGTTGAGGGGTGGTGGTACCAGGACACCCTTTCCTTCATCTCAGCTGCAGCAGCGAGGCAGTCAGCCATGTCGTCGGCATCTTCCTTGGACATTGGCTCGGGAGCGGAAGCACGGTCGAAGTAGCATCTCGCGGTGTTGTCATTGGTGGTGACGGGACGCTCGGGATGGAGGTACCAGGAGACAGTCTCCTTCATGGCAGAGGCGGCAGCGAGGCAGTCAGCCATGTCGTCGGCATCTTCCTTGGACATTGGCTCGGGAGCGGAAGCACGGTCGAAGTAGCATCTCCCGGTGTTGCCATTGGTGGTGACAGGACGCTCGGGATGGAGGTACCAGGAGACAGTCTCCTTCATGGCAGAGGCGGCAGCGAGGCAGTCAGCCATGTCGTCGGCATCTTCCTTGGACATTGGCTCGGGAGCGGAAGCACGGTCAAAGAAGCACCTGGACTGGATGCCATTGGTGGTGACGGGGCGCTCGGGATGGAGGTACCAGGAAACAGTCTCCTTCATGGCAGAGGCGGCAGCAAGGCACTCAGCTCTCTCCTGCATCTCATCGACAGTCTCGACATCTATGATACCCTTGGGGGCAGTTTCATCGACCTCGTTGAGGTAAGTGATGTCGGAAGAAGCGCGGTGGAAGTAGCATCTCGCGGTGTTGCCGTTGGTGGTGACAGGGCGCTCGGGATGGAGGTACCAGGACACCCTTTCCTTCATCTCAGCTGCAGCAGCGAGGCATGCAGCCATGTCATCGGCGTCATCGTCTTCCATCTGCTCGGGAGCAGAAGCGCGGTCGAAGTAGTTGCGAGCGGACGCAGTAGGGTCGACCTTGAGAGGGGTTGAGGGGTGGTGGTACCAGGACACCCTTTCCTTCATCTCAGCTGCAGCAGCGAGGCATTCAGCCATGTCGTCGGCATCTTCCTTGGACATTGGCTCGGGAGCGGAAGCACGGTCGAAGTAGCATCTCGCGGTGTTGCCATTGGTGGTGACGGGGCGCTCGGGATGGAGGTACCAGGAGACAGTCTCCTTCATGGCAGAGGCGGCAGCAAGGCACTCAGCTCTCTCCTGCATCTCATCGACGGTCTCGACATCTACGATACCCTTGGGGGCAGATTCATCGACCTCGTTGAGGTAAGTGATGTCGGAAGAAGCGCGGTCAAAGAAGCACCTGGACTGGTTGCCATTGGTGGTGACGGGGCGCTCGGGATGGAGGTACCAGGAGACAGTCTCCTTCATGGCAGAGGCGGCAGCAAGGCACTCAGCTCTCTCCTGCATCTCATCGACAGTCTCGACATCTACGATGCCCTTGGGAGCAGATTCATCGACCTCGTTGAGGTAAGTGATGTCGGAAGAAGCGCGATCGAAAAAGCAGCGGGCTTGGAGTGGGGGTGGGGGGTTAGATATAATAGAAAATTGTTCTTTTTCTTTGATTAGAGTATCTCATCTCCTCACCTCCGAGAGTAGAAGGGACGGGATCCTCGGGGTGAAGGTACCACCTGGCAACTTCGCGCTGCTGCTGGGCAATCTCGAGGACCTTGGCGCGTTCGGCCTTGAAGTCATAGTCATCCTCTTCCTCCATGTCATCATCAGAATCAGAGGAGGCATCACTCTCATCCCACTCATCCGCGGAGATGTCGAGGATGACGTCCTCGGGACAGAACATGTCCTCGTCGCTGTCCGTAACGGGGTCCATGGAAGTGTCGACAGCCATTGGGGGGGTGTCAGAAGCGTGGTTTATATACGTCGTCGTGCTATGCTTCTCCGAAGGACGGTTGCACGACGACTTAGAGTTTCCTGTGTGGTGGATTGGGCGTATTAGACGATAGATATGACACGAAATAAGACGTTAACGCTGCTTGAAGAGAAAAACTCATGTGTTGCCCTTGGATGTTGAGTCTTGACGCCGTCATCAAGTTCTGGAATGATCACTTACCCATTTTAAGGTAGTATTAGATAACTTAAACTGCATCAAGGAGAGCGTAGATGCAAATGTGTGAGAAGGAAAGCATGGAGATATGCATTGGATGGCGCAGAGGGAAGAAATCATACTGAGCTCATTCTCGAGAACTTCCCATTTCATTGGCTTTGGCTGGCTATTGCGACCTCATATGGAAGCCAAAATTCTTGCATCGCAACCCTAAAGTCTAGCAATGATACTCAGATACTTATCAGACCGCTCAGCATGCTTCGTACCTTTTTAATGCCTCTGGCAATTTGCAAAAAGATCGGGAAAGATCTTCCTTCGAGAAAAATAGCACAAGCTTGTTTTTTGGCTTGGACTTCATCAACAACAAGACGGCGAAAAATAATTACGCTATAATGGTTTACAATGCGACAAAACGTACCTCTCACTCGAATAAGTATAGTGCCGCTGCTTGTTAACAATAGATAATAGCATTTTCTCCGAAAAAACAACAGTCGTGAACACGGACAAGATATTTTTTTACAGATCGGGCGATTATATAATACCAATATTCCATCCGGCACTCTAAATCGTTTCGTTGTCACATCCCATTTTCTCAAACACCCACCCTCCTTTGTAAGAATTCCTCCACTTAGAAAATGTCTGAAGACACCTTTGAAGCGCGGAGAACACGTATCACAGGGATGCTCCGACCCGATACTGTTTTTGTTTTGCCAAAAGAAGTTGAAATGGGTGAGTCGAACCCCAAACTGAAGCTTGGTGCAAGTCCTCTCGTCGACCTTCACTCACCTTAAAACTCCAGCACGATGGATGGTGTACGGAATATCAGACTCTCCCACCCCCCCTACTCTCACAATATCACAGGAGCGTGCACAGCAGATCGCTGATGGTTGCATTCACCCCCAGACCCACGAATCGATCTTCACCCCCCTCCGTCTCTCCTGGATTCTCCCCGCCAACGTAATCGTAACCACCGTAATGGTCGGAGCCTCTGCGACCGGTTCGTATGCCGCGATTGGGGCATCGCAATGGTTGAACCAAACATATAATGTCTCCCACTACTATGCCAATAGAAATGCCAGCAACGCGTCCTCTGACATGGACCTGGCGATGGCGTATTTTGGAGCGACTTCTGCTAGTGTAGTGGGAGCGGCGGCGATTGAGAAGTTCGCTCGCGCGTCAAAGTATAGGTGAGGGTTTGGGTGTTGGGGGAGGAGCTAATGCTGGCTAAGCTAGGAAACAATGTTGCACTTTGCACGTTTCACGTTTCACGTTTCACGTTTCACGTTTCACGTTTCACGTTGCACGTCTAACACTCGTCAATACGTCAAAACATCCTTTCGCTCGTCACTTTACTATAGCAAGCAACTCCGTCTTATCGCCCCATTCACCGCTGTGACATTGGCGACATTCTTAAATATGACATTGATGAGGAAGTCTGAGGTGTTCGACGGTGTCGTGATTAGGGATGAGGAGGGCGAGGAGATGGGAAAGAGTGTCAAGGCTGGGCAGATAGGTGAGGGGGGGAGGAGGAGGAGGAGGAGGAGGAGGAGGACCGAATAACCCTGTATCCCCTCCAACCCCCCCATATCTAACCCCCCCAATCCACCCTGCACCATATCCACCCCCCCCATCTCCCCCCAGGCGTCGGAACGTCAATCGCTGGCAGAATACTTACCGCAATGTTGCCTATGACCGTCCCCACTGCAATCTCCAACCACGCCAACGCCACCTTCCTCAAGGCTTCCCCTCGCCTGCAGGTGCCCTTTTACATGGCGACCCTCTGCGCGGTGATACAGGCGACGACCCCTTGGACGCTAGGACTGTTCAAGCAGCACACGAGCGTGCCAGTGGAGTACTTAGAGCCGGAGTTCCAGGCGCACAAAATGAAAAGCGGCAAGCGAGCAGAGCAAGCCTTTTGGAACCGAGGCATGTAAATAAAAAACAGCAGCACATCGGATGACAAATTGGATGTCATTTTTTAAGGGAAGGAGATCCAGGATCTCGACTTAACCCTTCACTCCACCCCCCCTCCCCACCAGGCCAAATTTTTTACAAAACGACCGAATCACTCGGCAAGTCTACATCGCTATCTCCCCCTTCCTCCTCCCCCTCCTCCCACCCCCCCCACTGCCCCCACTCCTCCCCCTCCTCCCTAATCCTAGCCTCCCTAGGCATTCCCGCGTACTGTTCGTGCGTTGGCGGCGAAGGGGGGAAAGCGTCGTGCCGCTTGGCGTTAGTTCGAATATAGATCATCGACTGGGAGAAGTGGGGCTTAGCGTTGCGTAAGCGCCCCCGCGCGCGCTTCCCTCCCCCATCCCGGCCCTCCTCTCTCACCTCCTCATACCCCATCTCCCTCATCAACGTTGACCACATGTCGCAACCCTCAACGCCAAAGTCCCCCTCCCCGTCGTTCTCGAAAACCATGTTCATGTCAGCCTTGCACGGTATCCAGAACCCCCTCTCAAGTTCCATCTCCAGTTGCCCCGGCCTCCATACCGCAACATTAGTCATCAACGCAACGTCCTCAGGTCGGATCTCACCTTTAGACAGTCCTAGTATACATCTGTCTAAATCCCCGTTCTGGTAAACCCTCCCCCCCCCAATCCCAACGTCCTTTAGGTTGTTTATCCCGTCCCCACCCAAGTCCCTCATAACCTCGTCACCCTCCCATCTCTCCCTATGCAACATCCCAAGGTTGCGTAAAGGGTCGTAAGCGCTAACAGGCTGAGGGCCACCTATCCTTACCATGTTACCAACAACCCCAGCGACCGTGGACTCATCGTACCCACCGGTACGGGCTGCCCATTCGTTGGTTACCTTGAACTTGGTGAGTTGGGGGGGGGAGTTTATTATGTAACCGACCGTGTCTGAATCGCAGGTACCGTGTGTGAGGAAGATTACGGAACGGGAGAAATAGTCACCTAGAAGTGGGTGAGCTATTAGGAAGGTTCCAGGATCTGTACCCTCTACCATAGCAGATGGCTCACCACCCCAACTCCTAATGGAGGAGGTGGGGGAGGAGGCAAGGGAGGGGAGACCGAGGATCTCCCCCCAACGGATTTTGTTACCGAGCTCACGGAGTGAGAGGAAGGCTGTGTCTATCCTCTCCTCCGTATCACCATGTTCCCTAAAGCCGTCCTTTACTACTTGAGCAACAGAGAGAGACGAAGCCCTTGACGGTGACAGGAGTGCAGCTTCGGGGGAACCGAGGTACGATGTTAGTAGAGTATTGTACCTCTGAGCAACTGCGAGCTCGCGTGGGGTAAGGTCGTCTGACTGGGGGAGGAATACCCCTTCTGCCTCGGAGCGGTGAATCAGGGAGGTTAACTGGGGACCGGAACGGTCTAGTTGACGGGCTTGCTTGAGAAGGGCGCGATAGAGTGTCGGAATCATTGGCTTCTGAGGGGTTAACGATGGGGATGGTGTGTTTAGGGGTGAGGAAATAATGATTGTGTTGTGTTGTGAGAGCGGTTGAATGTTTGAGAGACTTGTTCTATGGAGCTATTTGTGTACGATTGAGGGGTAAATATGTATTTTCTGGGAGTTTATTTGCATAAGAGTGCATAACTAACCTATTTGAAGCGTATAATTGATTTTAGAGTATTTTGGAAGGGTTTCGCATTGAGGGGAAAAGATCGGAAAGAAAGTTGGTAGAAAACCAGAAGTGAGGCATCAGGAATATTGTCTACTAATCATCCCGTTGCTCCATTATAGGTTCTTACTATAGTTTCATATTGGCTGTATTGTCTCCATTATCTCCAAATTATCTTCCAAACACCCTCCTATTAGCTTCATTGTTGCACCACTACGCACCTCCCCCCTCGTCAGTACATATATAAACACATATACACACCACATACACAACACACATATATCTCCAATGCCTCGCCATGTCTCCTTCTCCTCCTCGCCCCCCCCAGTATCCACCGTCCTCCTCCCCTATGAGATCTCAGAATGCTCCTCCCCCTCCTCCTCCTCTTCCCTCCCGGACCACCCCTCTAGCCCTAGATCATCCCTCCAAACCCCCCGATCCTCCCCCCAATCCCCCTCCTCCCTTCCCCCCCCCCCT